>JABUQX010082038.1:0-75510 GCA_015478945.1 Trachelipus rathkii
TATAACATATTAGTATAGATTTTAATTTTATTATTATGTTGCATATATTTTGTATATTTATATATACTGGTAGGTGTTTACATAAGGTGGATTAAGTATTTGTAGTGATTGGTATCTTTGAATATAGTTAATAATTAATATATATATAACATTTGAGTGGTGTTGGAATATTGGGTAAAAAGTATTTAAATATTTATTATTATTTTGGATAACCTTGGATACAGTCCAAAAGGCCATTAAATACTTAAATAATGTTTTTTATGATGTAAGAAAAAAATATAGAAATAAAATTTATGTGAAATTTAACTTGTGTAATGGTATTTTTTATTTATATTTTATGTAAATATTATTGTTTGTTTAAAAATTATAATAAATTTTCAAAGTATGTATTTAGTGTGGTGTCTATGTGATAATTTTCCTATTTTTACGGTTGTACTCTAAGTTTAAGCCTCAGGTCAAAATTTTTTACCAAATTGTAAAATTTACAGATTTATAATCATGTAAAAAAAATCACAATTTTTTAATTTATATGTAATGTTTATAAGCCCTTATAGATAGGTGCGATAAATATTATTAAACAAACTGTATGATTGGTGCTATAAATGCTATGTCTCTAACATCAAGGACTATGCTCCTCTTTTTAATTATACAAATATATTTTCATATATATATTATATAGGTTTATAGATCTACTGTATATTATTTCACCAATAAAACATAAAAATAATTTAAAAGAAAAAAATATGAATGTAAAATAATATATTATATTATTATTATATATATTAAATATAATATTAATATTTATATATATATTAATTAATATATTATATAATATATATATATTATTGAGTTAGCGTAATAATTTTGGACGTTTTGTTTATCTAATAACATTTTAATGTTGTTATTATCCATTTGACTTTTAGATCCAGAGTTCGTTCGATAATCTTATAATCATTTAAACTACTTATATATTCAGGTCTCGATAATATATTTATATTCCTATTTTGAATTGGAAATATCTCAGGATTTATTAGGTCGAATAATTTTATTATTTATCCCTCTTAAAGTTCTTGAAAAAAATTAAAAATATGTTATTTTTTCTCATCTCTGTTGTGGAAACAATACCATCTCTTTCATACAATATTTATATAATTATATTAATATATATATATATATTATAATATATATTAATATATATTAATATATATATATAATATATATATATATATATATATTAATATTATAATATATATATATATAATTATATATATAAATATATATATATATACTAATATACCAGCCATACGTGTATACGAATATAGACACGTACAGTAAGGGTGTGCATACGAAGAATACAGTATTTAAATAGAAGATAGAAAGGAATACTCATCGTCTTAACGCATTCGGCCACTCCATCAAGCGGAGAAACTTCTGCTTCAAACGAAAACGTATTTTTGATTAGTCTTTTAAATTAGGGGCTCAATTATAGTATAGTACGGTTACTTGACATTGAGGTTAAAGTCGAGAATATTGTTTGATAAGTATACTACTTTATGAGCTAAGTTAGCTAAATATTAAAATTATATATATTATAATATATATAATATATATAAATATATATTATAGTATATTAATATATATATAGTATATATATATATATATGGAATAATGTTATAAACACTGAATATGATACTTTTATTTAATATTTTAATCAAGCTACGTGATGGCTATATTAAGATATTATTTGAACTTGAAAAGGACTTAAAAATAAGAAATTTTCATTCATTTATGAATCGTTCTAGGAATATAATTCGACTGACCAAGCGTTCTTGAGGATATCAGGCTAAGAGCCAATAGTCGTTTAGATCATCATTTGAAGATGAAGCACTATGATAAGTGTAAAATTTATTGTAAATAAGTTGTTTCAAACTTTGTTTTTAATTTTTTTTATTAATTTAAATATTATATATTTTATTTAACTGGTAATTTATTTTTAACATTTAAGTTAAAGTAATAATAATAAAAATACTAAAGATGAATTAAATTCTATTTTTATTTTAATTTTATAAATCTTAAACTTTAACCTTCATTTTCTACGGTTAATGTTGCATGAAGAATCCATATACATACGAAAGAATTTCTCATTAGTGAAAGATTAATAACTTCTACCAAATTATTCACTTGAATTAATATTTGCTCCGAGCTTAGTACAATATTTTAATATTGTAAAACCTTTTATAATATTTGTAAATTAAAAACATGTTGTCGCTGTTTAAGGCTGGTGCAATCTAACATAATCTGGTTCAAAAAACGATAATTTTGTAAATTATTATATTACAAACAATACTAAGATAGCCATTTACAAAATTACCTATTTATGTTGAGAGTCCCTTAAATGTTGATGAAGATAAGCAGGCGGTTAGATTGATCTGTCTATGAAATGAGTGATTTATTATATTTACAAATTATATTTGTGCCTATAACTTGTAATATAATATAAATCTCTTCCTCTCTTTTCTTCTCTTAGGTGTGATGTTCGTTTATTATTCTATCTCTCTTTATATCTTCCAATCACAACTAAAAATGGTTTATCTCTATTTCTTCTGTATGTCTGAATCCTTCTTATCTCTCCTTTCTCTATCATTTGATATTACTATATAATTCTCTCTTATCTCTCCCAGCCATTCCTTCTCCAGATCACTCTTCTCGTCCGTAATCGTTCGGTTCTCCCATGTCTACCCTGATACAGAATGACGGTGCTAAGTCAGATACGATATATGGACGTTACTAGTCGGGTGCAAAAAGCCCATCTTTTCACCTCGCTCCTCCTCTTTATTCCTTTACGTCATACGTACCCTCTCCCTGGTTCGGCAGTCATAACAAATCCTATGGGCTAGCTTTCACGACGATTCTGCCCGTCGGACCTCGCATACTATGGCATTCCTCCCTCTCGCCGTCCAATGTAGTGTTCGTCTCTTGTCCCAGGATGGGCTACAACCATCTTCCTCCGTCTCACTAAATCTATCGTGCCCATTCACTCTCTATCTATGCACCTTCTCGCCTCTCTTACTCAGAACCATCATTTTCCTCTCCTAGATGACATCATCTTACCTCGTGACTACACACTCTCCACTTCTTTTCTAACAGTTCCCAAGTAGGTCTCTTGTACTTCTCTCTCCTCTGAAAATCCACTATACATCCGTTCATCTATCATCAATTCCTCTCTCTCTCTAATCTCTCTCCATTCTGCACCAAGACCATCTCTATTTACTTTCTACTTTACTTCTCAATTCCAATCAACTTCTCTCCTCTCACTACCCACACAACTCTCTTACGCGTTCATCTCTGCTCCTTTCCATTTTATAGTCAATTCTCTCACATCCTAACACCGCTCCTTATAGATTGTCCATCTGAAACACATTGTCTATTCGGTTTCTAGAGTGTGATCTATCTCTATCCTCAGACTCAAGTTCTTCATATACACTACTAACTCTTGTGTTCTATCATACGTCTTCCCTTCCGGTAAGATACACCTAGCTCACTCAAGCGCTTAGTCACGTTACATTCCACCAACGATTAATTGGCCCTCTGCCACCTTCCTACCATTTCATGATCTATTGATCTAGTTCAGCTTCTGTCACTCATTCGTTCCCTTTTTCATTCAACACATATATCCTAAGTATTTAAACTCAGACACTTGTTCCAGTTGCTCTCCATAAAGCATAACTTCACACCGAGAACCTTCCTCACTCACAGCCAAAACCTTACTCTTATCCACGTTTTACTTTCAAGCCCCTCCTAACACCTTCCCTTCCACTCCCACCTTAATTCTTTCATAACCCCCTTCCATATACAAATTGAATATTAATCACTTTTACATTAGAATATCCCTGCCTCACTCGCAATTAATATTAAACTAACCACACTTTCAACTTCATTAATTCTTACACAGCTCACTATCGTCATACATACTTTTGATTCATTCGTAAGCCTACTACCACCACAATATATTACTAACATCTGCCCTGCCATAGAGCTTCCTATTAATCTTATTATACGTTTTCATGTAAATCCATAAATACCTAAATTACCACTTCTTATTTCTTCTTTCTCTCTTCAATTTCTCAAGTCATTTGTTTCATATGTAACAGATTTGATCCATCACAATTCTTACCATCTCTAAAAGGCACCTTGTTTTCTTTCTACTCGAGTTCTTCTAGTCCCCCAACTCACCTTTTTGATCAAAATTCTCAGCATTTATTTTCCCCTATAACACTCAATAACAAATCCCCGTATAATCCTCAGCTACCCATTTTTTACCACCTTACCCTTAATATTACCCTGCAGTTAACTAAGACTGCTCCCTCCAATCCTACGGAACTAGCACCGTCCATATGAACGTTTGTTACCTCAATTTCCAAGATCCACTCAAGTCACCACCGCGCCTCAATACTTGATTATTCAACCAGTTAATTTTCATCTATACCTGCGATCTACTATTTTCAAACTTTACACCTACCCATTACCTCCGTCCTTACATAATGACCTACATCACAAATACTCTTCCTTCTTGCATCATCAAACCCACGCACATTCACATCACCTCTTCATTTCAGCCAATGTTATGCAGGATTTTCGAAGTGTTACCTCCACAGTCTAGCTACATCCATTTCATAAGTTATGAAAGCACTATCCCTATTCTTATTCTAAGCAAATTCCTCTTATTCTCATTCTTAACCCTGTCGCGCTTCCTTCCAGAAGAGTTTCCTTTCTCTTGTAAGTCCCATTCATCATCTCTTTCAAACTGTTCATTTAACCCTCTTTTTCCTCCTATCGGTAACTCTTTTTGCTATTCTTTTTCTCCTTATATTATTCCAAACATCTTAACTTTGAAACCTCATCATTGGCTTTAGTAAACTTCACCCACTTCTCTTTTACTTTTACCCTGCTTACATCACCTCTTCGTTTCCACCATTCTCGCTGTTCAATACTCTTACTCTCTTTATCGCAATCATATACTGTCTTTTGGACTACTAACAACTGTTTTCTTTCAATTTGCTTCATCTATTTGTTCTTTGTTTCACAATTGTTCACATCTCCTTATAATGACTTATGTCATGCGCTGTTAAGATACTTATTCCTTATACCCTGTTCATTGAAACTTCTCAGCACTTAATTCTAACCCACCATCCGTCCATATCATCTTCCTTCTGCCTCTACTACAACTACCCCTCCCACTTGCTTTAATTTTTACATGGAACAACATAATGATTCGATAATCCCATTGCTAACCCCTCACTCGAATTTCTAACATCCAACATCTCAGCATCTCCTTCATCAACTACAAAAATCGATCATACTTCACTCTAATCTGCTATCTTTACCTACCCTAAACTCATAGTTATGCTTATGAAATTTGTGTTTTTTGAATGCAAAAGTATCTTCCTTACGCGCATATACCTCTCTCCCTCCACAAGATAATCAATCTCTCCATTCTGCCTCACTTATTTTCTTTATATTCTTCCAACCACCTGTCTCAAAGGTCCCCTGTTACTATTCGTTAATCTCTTTTATTAAGACCACTACTATCATTACCCATTTCTAGGTTTCATCCAACCCATCCAATTCTGCACTCCCTACTCACCTCTCCATTGTCCGCAGCTCCTATCCAAACATCATTCAGGTTACTCAATATTATACGGTGGAATCATACTAGCTAGACAAGTAATCAATGCTTAGTAACTAAACATCTTAACAGCGAATTGCATGGAATGAAGAGGTGATGCATGCGCGGCTTCAAAAAACGACAAAAAGAGCATGGTTTAATCGTGCAAAAAGTGTAAAATAGGATGGGACCGGTCTCCATAAGAATAGTCACAAATGTAGTCAGTTATCTTATACACTACGGAAAAAGGTGAAGACTAAAAGTTGCATGCGGAGTGAGCACAAAAAATAGAGGTTAAATGACACCTCACAACTACTATTTGGCACAGAAGGATGAATCTCGGGGGAAAGAGGATCTTATCAATAAGAGGCAATAATACGGGTCTACGCTTTTCTTAGGACAGGATATATGAGAGAAAGCTAAAAAGATATGATAAGTCGATAAGATAAAGAGTCCATCCATTCCTGCCCATGCAAATCTTGCGTCTATAATACTTTCTTAGCTATTATTCTGAGTAACGTTAGAAATGTATAGATGATGAGTGATATTTAAGGGAAACTACTTATATCAAAAATCTGCAACAACATTTTATCAAGTATATAGAAGTAGGTGATTAATATTATTATTAATATATATAGTATATAATATATTATTGGTATAAGGCAAGTGAGTGCTTTGTTCACTGAAGTAGTGTATGTGCACTGTGTTTCAGAGCGAAGCTCGAAACCAAAATTGCACACAATATTACCGATCTATAACAGTGTTTTCTTCTCTTAATACTGCATAACCTGAACACTTAAAAACTCTCCTAAGAAACTGGTATCCTGAAACATTCTATCTCCAGAGTAGTACAGGTTAAAATCAATTGAGTAGCTTCGGTACGTATTATAACACATTTGTGAATGAATCTTTTAATTAACCGTACTACGTTGTTAGATTATTCACTGTATATATTACAGTTAAAATTATTGCATATCGATCTAAACTTGTAGTATTCTTCTATATGGCTCAGTCGAATAAGATTTCACGTGATCGTGATACATCGATTTCATTTCCTCAATATAGACACCCATCAACAACTCCATTATTACTCATCATTATACTCAGAGATTATAACTATATAAATCAAAAAAAATTGTTGAAATCGCAATAACGGAAGGCTAACAAAACTATTATCGAGCTTACTCCTTAGCTTCTTATAAGGAACATTACAATTGTTTAGAGTTGTGTCGTTATTAAAATAAATATGCGTCAATCTTATTCATTATAATCAACTATTAACAATGTATATAATTAATTTTACAATTTTATAAAACTGATAATATAAAGATATTTAAATTGGTTAATATGTAATGTAATAAATAAAATTTTAAAAGTTACTATTATTTATTACTTAATAATTATTATATTTAATTTATTATATTAGTATTTATTTTTTATTATAAATTATATAATTATCCATTAACATAACTCTAATCTTCACCATTGAAATACCTAATGGCTTTATGTTCAGTACAAAAGAACAAATCAATATATTTGTCATTTATTTCTAATAATATATTAATTCTCTATTACTCATGCATTATTCTTCTTATTTTCTACTCAATACTTTATTGTTCCCGCTTGATACAATATCATTATGTATCATTGATCATATCTGAATTCATGAGAGATTTATTGCGTTATTGGTCTCCTATTGAATATTAAATGAATTATATTGAATATATTACTGTCATATTTTATAATTCAAGTAGTATTGAGATGATCCATATCCTATGTAGGACCATATGCTATAATGTTCATATTACTGTCATAAAAAGAATAGATTAAATTATTGGGCAGAGATTTTATTTTATTATCTCATTATACTTAATTAAATTTAATTAATCTACAATTCCCTATTTCGTCGCTCTCCTAGAACAAACCGAACAAGCAGAACAATAAACGTTGTGGAAACAATTCCACATATACGACGCCCAACAGACAGCGACTAAATACAGGATACGGGATGTCCTGTAAGCACGATAGTAGTCCTAGTAATAACTGCACGGTTGTTCTAATATTTACATATAATGTCATAATTATCAGTGTATAAAAATCACCGAGATTCCCAACTGGTGTTGCTATTACCTTTTATGAAGTATTCTATTCAAGCCGATGTTTGCGATCCTAAGAGCTGTTGGGGTAATATAGGGTATATTATCTTGTAAGAAGTTTTTGTACCTATGAAAAGTTTACAGACTATATGAAGTGAAGGCGAAGATAGAGCTGCAACTCGATTGACATAGAGGCTAGAGTGGAGTAGTGGTTCATAGGGCAAAGGTACACCGCTTAAATAAGAGCTAATAAGAAAATATCGCGCTATTGCGTGACAGCACACTTCATACATACGATAAACTACACTCATCTCTCTCTTGTCTCGCTCGTTCCTTGTTGATACTGGTATCTGTCTGTCTTGTCTGCTAGTATCTGTCACATCTCCTCTGCCTCAGACTTTACACGCTTTCTCGGAGTCACTCCTCTCGGTGTCTCCTCTTCTATCTATCTAGTGTCTACGCGCCTTCCTGTGTCTCTCTTTCGCTCCTCTCTCTCTGTCTCTCTCTCTCGTGCTCCGAATAACTAAATCGATTTTTCACCTCACAATGTCTTTCTAATCAGTCTAGCTACTCCTACAGGCATATTGGCTCTCACATGAAGTTTCCTAGCTGTCTCTTCACCGATCCTTCTCGCGCGTCCTCTCGCTCCTCTATCAGGAGCTATGCAGCTGTGCTTTTTCTCTCGGACCTCACTACACTATATCCAATTCTTATTCGTGGCATACGGGTATATACACATTATTCGTTCTCTTCCATTCTCTTCATTTATATGTTTTCTTATTCTTTTAGGATGAGTCCTCGTCCTTACATGTTTTGTTTCGTTCCTCTGCCCGTAAGCGGAGGCTTGATCTGGCCCTCTGGCTATTTTTTCCCTGCACACTCAGATCCATGTGCCCACCCGCTAACTTAACATAATGTTATTTATTTAAAGAACTTTACGACTTATTATATACTCTGATCAGCTATATTTAACGATTTCAGTTATTCATCTCACTTTTCGTCTACTTCTATATATATACATAACATTCTTTCAGTAACTACTCCTGATTACTCATCTCACTGTCACATGGGAATCCTCAACTCTCTCCATCTGCACCTCTATACAAACTCATCTCTATAATTATGTTAATAACATATACTTCATAACTTTCATCGCTCTTCGTACTCTTCTCATCGAGGTTCTTTCCACTCATAGGACATCTTACTGACATCTAAAATCAAACTATATCGTAACACGTAATCATAGATCATTCACGCACTTATCACTTCATTCACTCATTCTTATATATATACATAATACATATCATATACATTAAAAAATTTAATGAATATAAATATACAATTAATATTCAAGGAAGTCTTTAATCTAATTATATTGACGTTTAATTAATTATATAATTACTTCTATATAATAATAATACAAAAATACATACCAATCAAGCATATACTATGATTAGATTTTGCTACTTCACTAGCATAATAATAGTAGTATATATGCTATGTATTTACTGATATATAATATTAAATATATTAATTATTTTATATGGGTATGAGGGATTAATGTTTCATATGTAATACGGTATACTTAATATTACATATATATAGGGAGTGATTTAATTACCATCTAAACTACTTTAAATATATATTATGAGTTACTATATTAGGGTAATGATATTTTAGATAATAATAATATAATTATAATATTCTAAGTATATTATAGATTCATATATATATTTACGTTTGATTTGCATATATTTTTGATTATTGTATCTCGGCGATAGACTCATGAATATATATATTTAAAACATGTAAAATTTAAATGTTATAATAAAAAAAATGACTAAGTAGGTACCGGTACATATTTTATCACAATGTGAACAAATCATGAATGTCATAAATATTAATAGTTATGATAAATAGATATACATATATATATAGAGTCATGTTATGTAAAAAAATATATATACATTTAATTCTATATTTTACAAACCACCTATGACGCTTTCGTAATTCATGAAATAAGTAATAGAGCACAAACATAATACAAATTAATAAATATGAAATGGTTAATTACTATAAGAGTCAGAATATCATACATATATAAAATTGAAAGAATAATTTAAAATATATATATCAAATATAAATAAATAATATAATTGAAATACAAATAGAATTAAATAAAATAATAATATTGAAGATGATTGAAAATACTTTAAAAATAAAAATAAATTGTAATAACAATAGTATTATAGTTATAAATACTTATTAAATGCACAATATATAATAAATTGATATGATAGATTAATTAAATTTATAGAAAATATTATAAATAAAATTATAATGTATTGCCCTAAAAATAGTCATTAATAATATAAAACAACTTTGTTTCATATAATCCTCACATAGAAAATAAATAATGAAAGAAAATTGTAAATTGACTTTAATAATTTATTAAATAAAAAATTGTGTATGATAAAAATAATCTGATAATATATACCTAATAAATATTTAAACAATTTACTCATAACTGTTTACTTAGATGGTTATAATAAACAGAAAGGTTAAGAAATAGTGTCATCATAGATGTGTGTGGTGGAGTAGTAGTGAATGTGCGTTTGTGTAGCATTGATGAATCTTGAGAAATAATAATGCGGGAATACTTCACATGATATATATATATAGTACTTATTACCCATACATTATATATATGTAATAAGTTAAACAATAATACTATTACATTAATATATACATATTAATATTTTATATACTTGATAATAACATCATAGTTTAATAATCTTAGTTGTATATTTATAAACAAATAAATAATAAATGAAAGTAAAAAAAGTAAAAGATATAATAGGAATAAGTCATTAAACCTCAAATCCATTCGAAAAATTATATAGATAAAAATCTTGTAAAATAATATATATAAAGTATATACATTTCTTATAAATAAATACGTTATTTTAATGAATATAGGTACCTTGAATATTTATGTTAACTATTAGGAATGGATTTTCATTTATTAAATATAATATTTATCTCTTATATTTATAACTTTTTATGCATTGCATTTATTCATTTTTGGAATGGACAATAGATATAAAGTTTATTCATAATCTTTATTATTAATATTAACCACCTTTATTAATTAACTAATTATTATATATTTAATTATAGTTTAATCTTCTTCTATATTTAACTTTAATTAATTTAATTCAGAGTTAAATTTCTTACTTAATTAATTATATATATTACACATTAAGTGCCTTATTTTTATGACTAGGTATATTATTACATTTTCTTTTCACTATATCAAGTTTCAATAATAAATAAGGCAACTTATTTTTTTTTCTACCACGTATGAAAATGATATGAAAATATTAATCGCTGCATTTAGGAAAATACTAATTTCTATTAATTATAGAACATTTTAAAAGGAGAAATTACATCAAGGTAATTTAATTTTATTTAGATATTGGAATCAAAAGCTATAACCTCTTTTTCTAATTGATTTTTTTTCTATTAAATTGCTGATAATCTATGGTAGATGTTTATAATGGAAGTTCAATAGACCTCCATAATTAAATTAACTATGAGATTAAACTAAATTGGTATTTGAACTTTTAAGTATTAAGCTTAGATAGTGATAAAATAAGTTTGGAAAGAGACATCGGCGCACAGAATCAAATCCATTTTATCAAAGTCTACTTTGTTTTATAATGTTTTTCGAGTAATCTATAAAATTAAATGATAACTTTACTTTCTGTCACATATCACAAATTTTTACTCACTTCAATACATAACATAATAATTATTTTTAAAATCGGATCCCTCTTCAGTTTTTTATCTTGGTAGAATAGTGATATTTACATTTTAGGTTTTTTAATTAACTAATATCTTTTTATCTTTGGATGCTTATTTTAGCACAGTCGGAGAAAGCTATTCATAGAAATACTTATTAATTATTCCTAAATTACTATTACTAGGTTGTTCTAATAAATTATTTCTATATACTCTATATAAATATAGATATCCAGATATATATATTGGTTGAGATTATTACTTTTATCTCTAATATCTAGTGTGATTCCATTATCTCCTGTTTACGTGTGCAGCCAGTATGTATTTATGAAATATATCTCCATAGGTGAATGTATAAGAATGACTGATGTAAACTCTGTTTTAGTTCATTTTTTGAGTTACCATGTCTTAATGTTTCTAATTATATTTTACAGTCTCTCCATCCATTTTTATTCGCTATACTTTGTTTATTCTCACATACTGTCATTCTGTATGAGATAAGAATGGCACTTTTTCATTCTCTTATCTTCTTGTGTCATTCTATTCGAAATAGGATTGTACATATCACAATGACTGTATTTAACATATGCGATATCTACTATTATGTGAGGTATCTTAGTAATTTAGACTTCTTACTTTCGATTTATTTTATTAGCACTTTGATTTACTATTATTAATTTCTTTTCTAATTATTTAGATGTTATTTCGTGTATCTAATTTTGTATGGTCATTTCTGTATGTATTATTGTATTTATCAATTATGGATTATGTCTTTTATAATTATTTACTTTATTATTATATTTCTTATTTCATTATTTCTACAAGAAAAAAAGCTTTTAAGCATAAATTTTGAATTATGTTGATATTATTAGTTTTACTTATTATACAACTTTATCATCATCAAAATTTATTATTTTAGTATTTTTATTTATTACTTAATTGGAAGTTGAATAATTACATTTTCTTCACTTGACTTTTCGATATTAGCAAAATTGGCCACACTAGTTAATCAATAATACTTATCTTCATACTATCATTATTAAGTATTCAAATGTATTTATTTAGATCTGGACTACTAAATAAGATATTCACTTAGATAATTAAGGAGTATGTTCGATAGTCCTAATAAGTACTTTCTAAATATTTCCGTTTATCTACTATAATCTTCGTGATACTAATTTTGAGTAGACTTATCTTTGCTCTCCATATTAATCTTCTTTTATATCCATTTAGAGACGTTAATTTTGATTTTATATTACTCACAATATGACTTATTTTACTTTTTCACAATTTAGCGATTTCTTTTTTTTTATTTTGTCTACCATTTCTAGTGCTGTTAACTTTAAAATGTCCATCATTAACCTTATAGCTCCAATTTAGTAGCCAAGTGACATGATCTTCCTTAATATATTACCTATTATATTTTTTATCCTTATCACTTATATCTGACTTTTCATTTTTTTACAAGTATGTTATGTCTATTTAAATGACTTTCTTTCTTTCCATCTTATATATTGTTTTCATATATAAATTTTATATATATTTTTTACATTATTTATTTGTTAATACGTTATTATAATAATTCTTATATATATAGCCCTGCTTGATGAATAATTAGTACTTATACTATCCAAATTTCTCCTCGTCAAGAGTTGCAGTTGGGTAGTGTTTAATACCTATTTATAATAACCTTTACATTATTAATATATTTGTTACTTAAGTATCTTCCGGTTATTATTAAATTCACTCACACTCTTAGTATTTAGATTTTTATATCGAATAATTGTTATGCAGCTTGTCTATGTTCTTGTTTGGTGGGTGATATTATTAGCCACTTAATTAATTACATTATTATTGGATCCATTATTAATAAATTTATAATTGCTTAGAGAGTATAAGATTAGACTACTAAATTTTTTTCCTAATTATTTTATTTGTATTTTTTGTATTCGCGCTCATAATATTTTTAAATTGGCTCTAAATTATTGACAAGCACAAAAGACTGGGTTTAGGTTTTGTTATAGTGATTGTCGAAATAGCTACTATTCTTCCATAATTATTGGTGATATAATATTCTGGCCTAAAATTATGAAATTGCAGCGGGAATAAGAGGACGTTGGCGGTCAGGGAATGACACTCGTTTAGTTACAGTGACCAGCACACGTTGTGGGCCCTTATTTATGTTTAGAGCATTCTAGCTGCTACGTAGTACATCTGCGTTGAAGACCCATTTAAACCATAAGTATTATACTTTTTTCAATTGTTTACATTAGTACGGGGAATTGGATCAAAGAAATGTATTGTCGTTAATATAAGTGCATGGCGTGGCCGAGCTAGGCTTAGGGATTTTGGAGAGAAGAGGAGCTCTAGGGGAAATGGTGGACAGGGAAAGCCAAGAGGTAATTACCTTCATCATAAGAGAATGGCAGCTCCTTTTGCAAGCTTTTCAGGAAGTTAAATGTTCATTCACCTCGACAGTGTTTCGCAAGACAAACAGAGATACTAGTGTGGATCCATGAGATTTTCATTCAATGCCATCAATGTTATATATGCTTTGTCATCTATTTTGTTTGACGTGTTTTTTGAGAGAAGCGGCGGAAGATTAAATTGTTGCTACAGTATTGCACCTCTAAGACTTTTAGCGAAGTGAAGAGTGGCTCTAGCACATCGGATTTCAACTTCAATTTCTCTCACATTCTGCTACTAGTGAGGGAGATCGGATGGCCTCACTAAATGATTTATTGCCACACTGAAGTTAGCGTGATTCGCCTCGGATTCATGGTTGATGCATAGATATACTGGTGCATTAAAGAATGTCTAGAGGGATGCCTTGACATCTCCAGAGTACTACGGAGCTCATAGTCAGCTTTCAATTCGGTTAGGCTGATGTGGATCAATCTAAAGGTGCGAGCCTATAAGAATCGCAACTAACAGACTGGTGGGTATTGAGTATACTAGATGATTAGTAAGTAGACTCAAGAGTCTCGGATCTGTGTACATTTCAAAGTTTAATGCCGCGTTCATATGCTAAGTGGTCAATTTTATAATGAGGCCATTGCACTCGCGAATTTATACTAGCTTTATTCGATTTACTAGATTCCGCGTTTATGACAATTTATATGAAAAAAAACCACAAAGCAATCATCCACATGACTTTTAGATATTGATTATATAATTGTTAATTGTTAGGACTACGAAGTTTTTGTTGTGTAGCCTTGGTAACTAGCTACCCCACTTGTATATGTAATATTTCTCATAAATTATTGCTGAATGTTATACATATATTCATGATAACCGGCAGCCTCACGTGGACACACCTCTATCCTCTGGAGCGACAATTATTTATAGCGCAAGGTTTATTATACACACAGTATGACACATATATACGAACACGTTTAACGAGTCTGGGTAAGTGATTTGTGGATCAAATACGATTTGGTTATATTAGGATTCCAAGAGCTACCTATTTAGAATGAAGTACCACAATCTGAGCATCTAATTATATGTCTGTGACAACCTACCTTCGATGTCCAGAAAGTAAAGTAGCGGATTAATTTAAACAAAAGAGAAAGAACCTTGATAGATACTGTTTCTGAAGACAATCTTTTTAAGGAATAGAGAGGGAGCTGTCCCGCGGAATACCGTGTGGTATTAGTGAGATTAATTTTGTGTATATCGCCCATTTGTGTGATCTACGCACTTGCGTTCACACTTAGCATTTTTTTTCAAGGTGAAAGAGAGAACACCTAACAACATTCCCACCAAAGTTTGATTTGGTGTTTGTGGATGGCATAGATTCACGTATTTTAAATAAGTAATCTGTGGTTCGAATGATTTTTGCAGAGAAACTAAATATGCAAGTTATTGATAGGTCAGAGCGATGGCGAGCTCTCTCTGTAACAGCGTAGCATAGGTGTCTCAGAATATTCATTTTTTCCATAATTTTTACATAGGTATCCACGGGAAAGGTGTTCAGTGGTTCGTCGATAAGAGTGGAGTTTCAAGGCTAATTTCGGATAGTTTTCCATTAGTTAGGTGCTATAGGATTACAAAGCGTGTATCCTCACTAAAGAGGTGTACTAATGATTTGAGTCACCAGTCTGTTATTTTCTGCTAGAATGAACACACGAAAGCCACACAGGAATTGGGATAATGTGTTCGCATCCATATATATATACAGGTATTTCTAAGGAATGGTACGCGGTCAGTGTGCTAAATCGAGCTGTTCTTGTTTTGATGCTCCCTATATCGCTTAGTTGTACAAAGACGTTTTAGCTAATTTTTCATTTTTTTTACACTCCTATAATCTTTGTCATTCAGAATATCTGTTAGCTTGGTTCAGTGGGTTTTAATAGGATTCTCAGATAATGTCTTTAAGAGGGTGCTCTAAGGTATGACGGCTGGAAAAAAAGAGTTCGAGTGACCAGCAAAATTATATAACCTAATTGGGCATCCCTTGTGTAAAAGCTCTCGCTTTTAAAAAGTGATTGTGTTGCGTGGCGTCTTATCTTATTAGTTTCTCTATCTCTAAACTAGTGGACTCGATGTGGTGAGAGAGATCGTTTGTGTAATTGAGTGTTGGTTATTTGATGTGTGTTCTACACGAGTGATGTTTCGCCGTATATATCATTAAATAGTGCAATAGGGGGAGTTGTAGAGTTGACTAGTGCAAGGTACAAGTCGAAGTGATTGTGTTCGTTATTATTCTGTTTTGTGCGATATTGAGAGTGAACGAAAACATACTATGCATGGCTCGTTAAAGAAAAAGAGTCACTTATTTAGTGATGTGATTGACGGTTCGTTATGTATTGCAAAATATAGAGTTCTAAATATTGCTCTCCGGTTAGCTGTCCACTCTCTTGACCACCAAGGGTCTTCGCGATTAAATAGGGGTTCCGCTCACTCACGAAATAAATGGAGATAAGTGTATCTAGTCTGCGTCGATTCCCCTCTGGCGTGAGTGAGTAATCAGCATATGGAAGAAACCAACTACATCAGAGGACACACATGGAAGTGCCCGTGGTAACTCTATCTTTTCCGCGATTGATTGCGCGTATTATCCGTTGGTAGGCAGCACCCTGGGGGTCGTGTGCGTAGCATACTTCTACTATATGATCTTGTTTCGGTCTAGTTGACATAGGCAGAGAGTGTTTCTCACAGTTGTAATTGAAATGGATTCATGGGTATATATTAACAAAAGCGGGAAAAACACTTGTTCATGTATCGTGCATTTTCTAGATGTAACGACCGTGGTTCAGGTGGTGTGAACGACAGGTGGTAATTATGCGCGCCTAGATTTCACAAAGTATTATCTTTACTGGCCATTTTAATAGAAATTAAACCTTCTTCTCCGCAATAAATGACCATTATGACAATTAAACAAATGAAACATAAAAGTAAATAACAGGATGTACCGGAAAAGTGTATATTTCAACAGGTTACAAATCAGAGACTCGCACAACTTCCCAGACCGAACTCCATGGGGCGTAGGGTAGGCTGTGGATGGATGTGTTCTCGGAAGAACCTCCAGGAACTCCACGTCAATTTACCCTCGTGTACTGCACGGAACCTACATAACCTTACACCAGAGCCAGAGATTATGCACCAAAGCACAGAACAGTTTCATCCGGCGGTTAACTCGAAGTTTACTGTCCCCTACAATTGGCGTGTCTCTTTATTCTTCACTAGCGCGCATACTCTAATAATCACCACCATGTTGTGTTATAATCTTGAGTTACCTCACCATCTTTCATAATGAGTTTCATCGGTTGCACTGAGAAGAAGTTGGTTGAGGTTTGACAAAAACCCATGCAGGCATGGCACCGGAGTTGGACCCAATGGGCTGTTGATCCTCATTTAAAAAAGGGAGGATATATTCTTTTTCAAGAGGGCAATTATGTACAAAGTACTTAAAGGAGCAATGTGACTGATGGGCAAGAGTTAAAAAAAATATAAATAGAAGCTGTGATGGGGAAGCAGGACTGAAAGATATAGACAGTATGAAAAACGAGAAGATAGGAAAAAGATTAAAATATCTCTTATGTGACAAAAAGACATGCTAGTGCTGAGGCCGTTGGGGCGCTGGAAATTCCCAAAGTATTTGCTCTTATCACCATATCATGTTCCAGGTAATCGTTTCGGGTGAAACTCCAAAAACAAAATCAATACCCTCTTCCGGGCACACTATATATATATAATATATACTTATATTATATTAAAGTTACTTATATTATATATATACTTCTTTTGAAGTTTCCTTTTTAAAACAAAACATAATTTTGTTATTTTTTATTTAGATTTTATTCTATGTATGTAGTATTTTATTTATATATATATTGTATATATTATTATCACTTTATTGATTAATATATATATATAATTTATCTTGAGAAAGAGTTTATCATCCTTCATTGTTGGAATAATAAAGCTCTACTCACGAATCTTTCGTTCTAAGCGCAAAATTTTGTAGAGTCCAAAACCGATATATCGGATAAATATATATGCAAAACCTATTCAAATAAAGTCTATTTTTTCATAATGCGACAAGAATGATCGCGCTATCTCTTTGCGTGCGAGTGTGAATCTCCTTGTGCTATATTCCACTTATTGGAGAAACTCTCTCTCATGTTCCTAGTCTTTGGCTACTTTCTTTTTGGTGTTATTATTTCTCTTATATCTTTAATATAATCTTTTATTACCCTGTCAGTATTTTTAAATATGATTTTCCAATGATATCCCATTTCAATGTGTTTCCATGAGACTTACTATGTTTGTGTAAAATTTAAATCTTCTTACTCTGTATTACTAGTAACCATATTGAACAGATCTAAATCAATGATCCCTATTTTTTGTGTGCGCACACCCTTTTTTGTGAGGAAGCTTTTTGCTCAGATGATGTTTTGATATTTTATACGGTGTAGAGTATCGGTGACATATATATGAGTATCATCATGTTCATTAAATGAGTATACCTTGTTTCATATATTAATTATAGATTTTTGTTATTCATATATATATATCTTCCATATAACACTCAATAAACTTAATACTCTTTGTTATTAGTACTATATTTTTAATTTTTACTATCTTATGTTTCTTATATCATCAGAGTGGCTTTCCAAGAACATGGTATATCCGTATATATAAAAACTATATATATATGTATAATATATAAAATTATATATATAATATTATATATCTATAATATATTTAGTAGCATTATCGGGCGTCTATATTTATTTTGAGTTAAGGTATTGTGATATAATTATATATATATATATATATTATCTATTTTTCCACTTTTATAACTTTTTAGTAATTAATATTATTATTATTGAGGTAATTTATTATATAATAATTATAATGATCCTGAATAATAAACTTATATATCGAAAATACTTACTCGTGATCCTATCATTTATATAATTCATAATTTTCCATTTCATCATGTGGTCGAAATTTATATTCGGATTATGCACTACTCATAGCATTTCCGAGTACTCTCTAGTTATTCACAAGTTCGATAATAGTTTCAAAGATATAAAATCTATGACCAGGGGCTAATTATCAAAGCTCGGAAAAGAAAAATTCAACTCACCATATATATAGTCTATTATTATCACTTACATATGGCTTGATATGCCACGGTTAGGTAAGAAAGAATATACTAATCACATTCTTACAGTAATGTGTTTAGTATATCTCAGTTCTAATAAAAGTATTCATTAATTATACTTATCTCTACACTCCAAAAATCTATTTACTCTCTTCCTGATGTTTTATATTTATCTTAATTAGTGGTTTATGATTTATTCCCTATTATATTGATAAGTCCTATTTAGTAATATTTATTGTAGATAAAAACATCTGTAATACAGTGAGATAAGTAGTCATTATATATATAGATATACTTAAGTAATATATTTAAGATTGTTAATTTATTTATAACTTATCTCTTTCTGTATTATATGTTTTCACACATATATTATTTCATTTTTATATATCCTATATTAATACGGTTTTATCTCTTTTTTTAATCCTGGTTTGTTTATCAAGTTAGCATAAATTTAATTAATTACTAAAACAAATTTATATATATTTTACTAGTTTTATAAATTTATATTTCTTTATCGCCAAAGAATTATTAATAAAGTTTCCTGCCCTTTTCTAAATAATATTAGTATAAAAGTTGTTTTATATATGCAAAACTTTTCAAGATTATAATCACTATATATATATATATATTAGTATATATATATAGTTTTTGCAAAAAATCAATATTATGTTATTATATATTCTTCTTATATATATTATATACCATTTAAATTATTATTACCTATTACTTTATATTTACCTTTTTTGAGAGTCCCTTCACATTCATTATCTCTAATTATGCTATGTATATTTAATATATATTTATATAATATAATATATATTTAATTAGCATAAATTACATTACCTATTACGAAGTTGAGATACATTATTATATCCATTATAAGTTTAATTATACTATTGTGTTTTACAATGATTAAACTAAATAAATACACTTATTAACTATATTACATTTTCCACTTTATTTAATACAATAATTTTAAATAAGTATATAATATACTTTTAAATTTTGTGATGTATGTCTATGATCTCCCTATGGATATTATTCGAATTATTATTATATATATTAGTTAATAGTGTTATAAGAGCCTATTAAGTTAGTTCGATATTACTTAATTTTTAATCTTCCTATCTATAATCAATTCAATTAAGTGGCTATTGTGTTGTTGTGGTTTGGTGATGTGTGTGTGGGTGTGTTCCTGGAGTAAACGTTGTTCCGCGATCTGTGTGTTTGTAATATCTAACGTTTTTATTTAATGTTTTTATAACTGGACTTAAAATCGGGTGAGAATAACATTCCAATTAAATTATTTCACTCAAACATTAATTTCCCAGTTCCAGTTTTCCTTTTGAAATTTGATGAATTCTGTAAGTTTTTTGGGTATTTTTTATAGAATTTAGTTTGCGCGGGTTTTACATCACTCTTGATTATGTCTCTAATGATTGGTGTAAATTTCACATTACTAGCTTTATTCATACAGTTTTAAGAGTTCTGATTTTCCTGTTGACTTAACCATCCAATTTCTTTACATGTCTTCATAAAGTAATTTTCATTTGAGTATTAGATTAATAATTAATATATGATTGTATATGTACAATTCATAGTAAAAGTTGATAGAAAATGATTGAAGAATGAAGAATTTGATATTGATCAAGAGAAGATAAAGTTTCGATAGAGCTGACCAAGGAGGGTGGGGAGAGGCTGAAGGAGATGATTGTAGATTTATTTTACTGATCCTGAATGGAGGGAGTGGTTCCTGAAAGATGGAGAAGAGCGATCATATAACCAATTTTCAAAGGAAAAGGAGAAACAGCATCACTCCCTTAATATTTAATATTTAACTCATACTATAAAATAATTTTCGATGAGCTATAATTAGTTCTCTGATCTAATTCATTGACTAATACTTTAAATTAGCTCTATTTTTCGTTATTATTATTTATCCACATGGTTAACGCTTTATATCTGGTTTATTTCTAAGAATAGAAGTTCTTCAAACCTTATGATAGCAATAAGAATATTATCAGAGAAGATCTGGAAATTTTTAATTTTATATTATTTTTTCTTGGAAAGATGTATCAAACTTGTCACTATGGCTTACGATATCATATTAGTAACATATATGTAATTTGCGGGCACTTTATATTTCTTTAGAAGATTCAGTGATACATATAGCCACAATATCAACATCAATGCCCGCTGCTCATATGAGTGTTAACTTTTTATCGTTCCATCTCGAGTTTCACATATTTTTTATATCATCACAAATATTTTTCTAGTGACTCCCTTCTTTTATTTCTTTCAATGTTTTTTTGGCTTCCTCTTCCGATAGAAATTTCACTACTTCTCTCTCTTCCAAATCCACCAACCCTGTTATAAACTCAAATTTTTTGGATAATTTGATATATTGCTGTTGTTGAAGTTGTTATTGTTATTAGTTATTTAATAGTTTATATATATTTTTCTTGAAATTGTTGTTGTACTATATATATATATATATATAATATATTATATTAGTTGCTATATATATATATATATTATATTATAATATATTATTATATATATATAGTCAATTTATTAGTTGGATACGTTATGATTATAATAGCTGTTACAATATATAAATATAATATTATATGCATTTGTCACTGGTTTGTATTATTGATTGTTTATAGTTAGTAATATAATATATAGATATATATTATATAGCTTGTACTCCTTAAT
Organism: Trachelipus rathkii; assembly: GCA_015478945.1. Taxonomy (NCBI): domain Eukaryota; kingdom Metazoa; phylum Arthropoda; class Malacostraca; order Isopoda; family Trachelipodidae; genus Trachelipus; species Trachelipus rathkii. The sequence continues at coordinate 21,899 of JABUQX010082038.1, forward strand.
ATAGTAAAAAAACTGTTGTTTTTGATTTATAGCTTATATGCTATAGCTAGAATTGAGGGTTATTTTTGCCATTTTTTTTTCACACATTGATTAGTATTTTCAGGCAAGAAATTATAGGTATACTTGACTTAGAGCTCATCATAAGTTATTTATGAAGTATTTATTGTATAGTTATTTGTATATATATTAGCCTAGCTAAGCAATGGATTTTTATTTTGACAATTTTATTATTTTATTCTAATGTTTTATATATGCTATTGATGATAGCTAATACTCAATATAATTGTAAACAATTTATTACAAATACTTACTGGATGACCGTTATATTATAATCCTGATCAACAGAAGTGTTTTATATTCTATTAAATTCTTCCATGCCAACATGCAGCTAAGGATATATAGTATTTATCCACTCACTAATATATTAACTTTTATATTTTATTAATACTTATATATATACATTTCTTTAATATTTTATATATATAATATGTTTATGATATATTTTTAGTTTAATATTAGCAATACAATGTTGTGTTATGTATTAGTATAGTAGCGGAGTGGAACCAATTCTTTGCTAATTTGAGTTCATCTATGTATATATATTATTACTGTCCACCCGATGTTCGAGTTGCACTAAATATTATATATATTAATAATATAATAATAAATACGTCGACGAATATATAATTTTATACATTATATATATACTATATATTATAGTCAACTTATATTTCTATCAATTAATCAATAATTCAATAAATAATTCGATATCTAATGTTATTATTTGTTTTAATATTAAATAAATATCATTTCTGATTTATTGATTATTATTATGTAGTCAGTTTTTATGTAGATATTTATGATATATTATTATTATGAATAAGATATAATTTATATTATAGTTAATATATAATTATTATTGAGATATAAATAAGACTAAATAATATATAGACGTGCGTTATGAGCCTCTAGTTATGAGTCATACTAATTATATATATTAATAATATATACAATATAGTATATATAATATATAATTTTTAAAGTGAATTAAAATATTTAAAGGATAATCAGTGGCCGTCTAAAACAACTGCCATTACAGAAGGAGTTTATCTCACCCTGTTTAATATAATAATATATATATAATATAATAACAATAAATACAAAATTTTATAAATAATAAAAAATAACATATATTTAAATAATAGTGGATGTTAGGTCTTTCTGATCAAAACAATATAATGAAAGTTTATTTATAAAAAAAAATCTGTGAAATAGGGAACAGGTATTATTTAAGTATATTATCTCGATAAGCGAAAAAAGGATCAGAATAATTACAAAGGGATGTTTAAATTTGCCGATTAGACACCAATGTCCTAATTTAGCATACTCTTCGTTTCTCCATTTGGGATTGAATTTATATTTGAGGTAAGAACGTACTCACTGTTGTATTCGGAGGAGAGAAGGAAATACTCAGGTGGGTTTAATATTACGTTCGGTACACAAATAAGAGAGCATAAAAATTTGCTATCTCTATGTGGATTATAATACTAATTTTGCCCTCACCAGTAATGTAATCTAATTTTGGTAACGGAAGGCATAGACTGAGAGCCGTTTATAGATGAATTTGGTCGGTACGTTTAATATATATTATACAAAAATAAATAAAATTAAATATAGTTTTAGTGATGCAGTGGAAGATAAAGTACTTTCTTCCCTAATCTGTAGAGTAGTAATATTTCAAATCATAATGATGAGAGTGTCTGGACAACGGATGTGCATCACGTATTGCTTGCCATCTTTGGTGTGCTTGCTTATGTAGATTTCTAATCTAAAAATTTACACCGAGAATACTGGATTGGTTAGAGGTGAGTGACCCATATAATAAAGTGTCCGGCAAACATTAACTCGAGAAAATATCACAACACCAAATAAATAATATATAAAAATCTCGATAAGAGATTAATTTCATCACATAGTGGGTGTGTGTAAAAAAGAAGATCAAATTGAAGGATTTTACATCAATACTGAACCACGTGGAAGTGTATGAATATGCAACTATCGTATCAAAGTTCGGAAAATTATTGGATGGGTGTAACTCAGACTACAAGATATATTCGTTCTCGCTGTGAAGTGAGATAGTTCTGGACTATATGCTCAAAGTGAGGAGAAGATATATGATATCTGGAACAATTGCCTGGGTAAGCCTCACGTAGTCCTACAGGTGGACATTATTTTACCACATTATATATCTAGTAGATTTAAGAAAGTTCTACACATTGGTCAACTGATATAGAATTTAATAAAAAATCACTGTGTAATATTTTTTATTGTCGTAACTTTTGTTCCCTGTAATATCGTGATAACAACGTGCATTTTTGATATTTCAGAAAAATCATGTATAAATGGTTCCACCAAAAAAAATGATACAATCGCATATGAAACAATTTCTTTTAATGTGGGTGTATAGTTGTGATTCTTTTGGTGGTGTGTGTGGTATTTCTGTTGGTGCTCGGCGCAGATTGTGTTATCTTTGTGGATCTGATAACTATGTCATTGAAGAGTGACCGCTATAGGCTGTAGCGTATAATAATAGGATAAATGAATCATATAAACATTAATATTAATTTAGATTAATAAGAATATAATTTTATATGTTATTTTTTTCTACTATATTTATTTCTATTATAAATATATATCTTAATGAAAATTAATTTTAATATCATATATATATATATATAAAATATAAAAAAATAATAATATTATATAAATATATATTATATTAATTTAATATATTAAATATATATATATATATATTATTAATATATAGTATATATATTTAAGTATTATATTAATATTAATATGATTATATATATATATATTATATATATATATATATATATATATTTATATATATTATATATATATTAATTATTATATATATATATTATAATATATATATTATTATATTATATTATATATTTATATATTATATAGTAATATTATTATTACCACTTTAATTACCTTCCTGTGAAAATTAATTGGCAGTGTTAGCAGTTGCATTTTTTCATCATGTAAATAAGTAAAACTATACAAGAGACCGCTAGTATCAAAGGAACTAAATAGGAGCCAAAAAAATTACTACTTATATATTATATGCATTCGCGTACTAATATTGAATAAGATTTATACACTTATGTGAGTATATATGATAAATTATATAATTTATAATATATTATATATATTATAATATATATATAAATAATATATATTAAAATTTATATGAGGTTTATATATATATTAGTAATATATATATAATATATATATATATAATATAGTATATACATAGGTATATATATAATATAGCCTATATTAGTATAGTATGCGATGATCACTGATATTAAGAAAATAGATATATAATCAATATATAGGGATAATATTATTATATTTTAGTTATATTAAAATATACTATTATTTATATTATATATAGTAATATATCTGATATATATATATTATAGTGTTAGTGATATATAATGCTATTACTTATATATATTCTATATATATATATTATTAATAAATATTAATAAATATATATATAATTAATATAGGTAATAGTTAATAAATAATTATATAATATATTATAATATGAGTATATTATATATAGCCTAAATAATATATATTTATATTACTACTTAATCTAAATAAATATTAAATATTAATTATATTATACTATATATATATATATATATATATTATATTACTATGAGATTCTACTAACAGTGTACCATTATATATACTACTTATATATAATTAATATACTATAGATTTAACAAGCTTATATTCTCAGTTTTATCATACTACTTTTAATAATGAGTAAATACCTGTATAATATAGTATATTATATATTTATATTTGCTCTATATATATATATTCAATGTCATTTTATATATATATACAAAGCGTATCATCATAATTTTTTTAGTTGTCATATATTGATTATTCCAAATATTCATTAAATGGATTCTAAAGCTTAAATATCTTATAGACATCTAACATGGTTGCTTTATAAAATAAAATGTTTTTATATATATTATAGGTATATATATATATATATATATATATAATAATCACATATATTAATTTAACCCGAAATTGCAATATCACGTTCAAAAGATGTAAGATGATGTATAATATATAAAAATAAAAAATTAAATTAAATAATATAATATATTTATAATATTAAATAATATATAATAATATATATAATAATAATTAATAAATTAAATAATGATAAATATAATTAAATCAATAATTTAATATAATTAATATATATAATTAATAAATAAACAATAAAAATATACTAATAAAACATAAATATATAATAAAGTTAATATAATAAATTAATTATAAATTTAAATAATATATAATTAATAAATATAATTAATATTAATTAATATAAATATATATATAATATATAAAATTAATTAATAAATTAAAATTAATAATTAATATAATTTATATAATTAAAAAATATATAAATATATTATTTAATATAATATATTAAATAAATATTATATATAATATTAAATTAGAAATGACAACATTTTAAAAATATTCTTTAAATATATTGTTATAATTTAATACATTTAATCAATTAATAACCATATTATATAAAGTAAGTATATTAAACTATTTAATAGTATTATAAAATATATTTATATATAATTATTAACATATATATTAGTGAAATAAAGTTTCACTATTATATATAATATAAAATATATAGTTTATGAATTAATTTATATATTGATATTACCAGTAAATATACAGAACTATATAACCTATAGATGGCGATATGTCTCCGACAGTAAAAAGACAAGAAGTTTTGAGTTCTAGAAATAGATTGATGTTAATTCTTAACCATATATATATTATATATCATACTAAGTATCTATTAATAAAGAAATTTCTATAATACATAATAATGCTGTATTATATTATTATTTATATATTTATATATACTTATTAATTACTAGTTTAAAATAAGTAAGTATAAAATTTAATAAATATGATCTATTGATTTCATTGATGGACATGTAATAGCTATATGAATCACTGAGATAAATATCTACTCAATAAATCTACATCATTAATAGTGAATTATTATACGAGTTATGATACTCCTATAATAATTATTAGCAATAACTTATAATACATGATAAATGCTAATCATTAAGTTGATAGTTATATATAAAGTATATCTATTCCGAATTTAGTTAATTTATAGAGTAATAGGGGACTTCGAGAAGTAATGAATTTATTATAAACTTGATACTACTCTCTAGATATTAATTTATTTAAGGAATTATTGAGAGAAGGAGTAAAGAAATATGTATATATATTATTTCAATGTGAATATAATTAAGTAATTATAAATATATGAAGTAAATAATCACTACATTAAAATAAGGTCTTATTAATATATTAGTTTGACTATACTAATTTATTTCGTATTCAATCTATTACCATCATATATAATAACATATGCAATAAGTTCTAAATACATAAATTATTATAATATACATACTATATATCAACCTCTAATATTCATATATTAGATGAATAAAATTGATATTATATAATGAATAGATAATTATTATTTAGAAGTATATGTATATATATATATATATTTATCACCTAAATAATACTACTTACACTTGTAACATTACCCCTAGTACCTAATATACAAAAGTTACAAAGGTACCAACTATAAACATTTCTTAATGTACAGTAATAATTTACTACTACTTTACTCGCATCACATTATTACTATAAACTACTTTCTATCGGTGCACTATTCACTTCTACAGAAAAAGCTTTCACATATATATAATTAGTATATTATTATTATAAGTATATTATAAATCCCCCCATTCCTGCTAGCTTAATGTATAATGTATATACATATTTTAGATTCTCAAATTATTATATTTATTCTTCCACTTAACATGCCAAAATAGTACATAACTATTATTATTTATATCAGTTACTATTATATATTTATATATTTGCGCGTGCTTTATATATTGATATAAACATTGCTCGGCAAAAAAAATCCAAGATATGTTATTCCGTATATTTGAAAGGAAAAGTCTTTGATAATTTTTGAAAAACATGCTTTGTTTTCGGAGATCACACCATGGTGAGGGTTAAACGCAAATGATTAAACTGAAATACTATTACAACTAACGGTGTTCATTTTATTTAGTGTTACTCACTCACATACCCACACATAACATGCTAATACTTTACATATGATATCTATACATAAGATAACTAATTGTAATATGCAAATAACGGAATTTTAAGCTATCTTGCTTCACACGGTTATAAAAGTAGGTCTTCTTGGAGTATGATCACTCTACTTTCATATTTCTTTCTAATTAAAGAGCATTCTTCTGAGCCTTAATGTTCTATTATTACCGCCCATTCAATTTATTGCTCTGAGATTAGATCAGATTTTCTGACAAGTTCATTTCTACATAATTTTATCGTTTTAGAACACATGTATAAAATACACTCACTGATTCTTAAGATTGATCCTACCAATAGTAATATAACCAGTACTGAGAGTCTTAGTACCGAGGGTAATCGAGTGGGACCATGTTGATGAGGTCCACTTCTACCAACTCGTGATCTCCGTATTGGCTTAAGAGTTAACTGAAAAATTACTATACATAGAACACGACAAAAAATAGGCGTGGTAGCATCCCTCATCATCGTTGCCATATACACCACATTGCTGAGTAGTCAATATTTGTTGCCAAAGGTATTAATTCTCCAGAAATACTATTTATATTTTATATATACGAATTTACGTATAGTCTTAATCATTTCACCGATAATTTCATATATACCTATAATATTAACTCTTCTCTATAGAAGTCCTACTTATGGCATAGTATATACATTATCATAATAAAATTAGCAGAAATCATAGTGAGTATTATCTTATCTGTATCGTACATATTATTTAGTTTACCCTTGATATCTCTACCGCAGAAAACTAAGAGAAATAGTTTTCAAAAATAATGCAAGGCATAATATTCTATAACATAATAGGTTATCGAGGCGAATAAAATCCGTCGTTAGCTGTAATTTTTGTAGTCGAGTGAAATGATTTGTGAGTGTCAGTAGAGACCATTCTGCTGCGTAAAAAAACACTATTATTCGATAATACTTCTGGACATTCACTAATAGATATTAAACAGTACGTGGAACGTAGATGTGATTAGCTTGTATGTTTAGTATTATTGATTGAGTGCAAAAGAAGGAATATGAGTATTTTATTCGGGAGATGATGGATTATATTAAGTATAATAGTTAGTAGGTACGCGTAATATGGTATTAAGAGATTAATAGAAGATTAGAAGATACATCGCAGTAATTACTGCAGGATATAGTGAGTATATTATAGATTATGGAAAATTATCTAGGTTGAAGTAATGATCATAGAACGGAGAGCTCGAGAATGGTGATTTGAATCTGAATTTTGGAAAAGTATGTGTTATATTCAGCACTGTCACTTTTATTATTTGGACTGACAGCTTGTTAAACTATAAGTATACTCATTTCAGGGCATCTTGGAGGAGAGCGGTAATATAAGGGTAAGGCAGCAGTAATATAGGGGTAAGGGAGATACGGGGAGGATCTGTGGAAACTTCATAACGCGGAATAAGTTTTTATTGAGTGTTGTAGGGAAAAGCATGTAATATTTATATTAGTACTAGTGTTATTTTTGGAGTCGATAAGTAGTATTCATGCGTCGAGAGTGTTCTGAAGGACTAGATTGTGAAAGAACAAGGTGCGCTTTAGGAGTTAGGTAATATAGTAGGATTTGTGATGGATCAAAATCATTTTACATTTAGAGAGAAAAACAACATGATTCTCTATTATCATCGTCAAAATATTGAAGGAGTAAGAAGAAAAATAACAAAAATTTGATAAATTTAGGTGTTGTAGTTAGGGATGCAACATAAGACGTTAGAGAGGTAGAGCATTAAATTAAAAGAGGAGATGTGATTTAAAGGCAAGGAGTAGTTGTGAGTAATTATTGTATGTGGATTGGTGGTAAGGCTTCCCTGTATATAATAGAGATTCAAAAGCATAGTTACTGATAAGTAGAAGAGCGATTGATAGTTAAAAAATGTTATTAGTTATAGTCAATACGGGTAGGAGTATGTATTAGATATTAAACAGCGGGTAATTAGTAAAGTATACAGGGTTGTGTGAAAACTAACCTTTCAGTCATTAGTTACAATATTAGTACAATACGAAATATTTCCTTGGTATTTGCTTGTATACGCACTAACTTGGATATCATACGATGTATGAGAGGAATTTATAGGCATAGGCAAAATGGAGTATAGTTAGGTGGAGAGAATAAAGGATGAGAAGAATGGTATAGAAGTTAGTAAGAGTTAGAATGAGTAGCCATATGAGGACTCACATTATATTGATAAAAAAAAGTGATTAGTAAATGAATTTGAATTCTTTCTTGAGTTAGCAGAATCTGATATGAAGTTATCTGAGTAAGGATACCTTTGAGGGATAGATGTAGATTTGGCAGTGAGTAGTGCTAAATACGGATGTGATGGTTAGTAGCCTTGGCACTTTGAAAAGTATAAAACGTGGATATAAGAGTAATCGGTTATGTGAGTTGTGAGTGAGGGACACTGCCTTCAGTGTGGAAAGTTTGATTAATACACATATATGAGTTAGAGTTATCAAGAACTAGAAACAATGTTGGCACTTTAAGGATATTTGGGTATGTCCATTGGTTGAGCTGAGAACGGAAGCTGGACGAATTGAGACATGCAGATGGTAGTAAAAAGGAATTCGTGAGATGGCAAGGAGAAAGGATGGTGATTTAGGCTTTAGGAATATAAATATCTGAGGTATGGTGAATGAGTAAATATAGGGACTAAGTCATTGTTAATAATGTGCTTATAGTAAGTTGTAGCTTTATGACGTGAAGTGAGGTTAATATGTTGATTATAGTATACCGAATGATGTTACCATGTAATAGTAGTAGTGACGATCAAGATCCCATTGTACACTTATATATCATGAGAACATATTGTATTGGAAAATATAGGGTATTTAATAGGACTACGATGTATAAAGGAAGTATGTATCTAGATCTAGAAGTTCTAATTGTGTTCAGCTATGGGAGCAATCTATTAAAGAGTGTGGGCTATGGATTATTAGGTGAGAGTAGAAGAATTTGATAAAATGAAGGTAAATAACAGATATATGAGAGAGGTATAGTGGGTGCCTAGAGTTGATCAGAGATATTATAGGAGGTAAATGTAAGAGATATAATGAATACAGAGTATGTATGAGATGAATATGTGATTTGAGTTCATAATTATATAATCAGTAGTAAAAGTAGAATATGAGGATGTTATTTATCAGTTATGACGGTTGGTTAATGCAGAGAATGTTATGATATTAGTATATATATAGTTAGGCGAGTGTTGATTTTGATAAAACCGCTAGATCACGGCTTGAGGGGATTAGGTAATACCGAGATTAGAAAAACGTGGGATTTGAGGTCTAGTTATATACTACGTAACGATATGTTATTGAAGGTAGAGAATAATTATCTTGAGAAGTTGTTTGTTTAGTCGCGAACGAAGGATAGTGATAATATACGGGAGTTATTATTTTTAACAGGAAGTGAATGGGTACGGGGGATAATATGAATGAGGGGTGGTATGGTTGTTAGTAGCTCAACTACCTGGGACAAGAGGGTAATATGTAAATAATACTACACTACATTGACGGCAGGCTCTAAACCTATATAAAAGTGAGATGGTCCCAGCGTGGATCTGCGCAGAGAGAGAGAGCTTAGTCCATTTGCTTATCTAGTGAGTGTGAGATCTTTTATCGATTTAAGTCGTGAATGCCTAATAACTTGAGAGAAGTCTAAGAGCGAAATGATGGCCTACCACAATACTAATATATATATTATAGTACTTAGCCAATAATGAAGAGAGGCGGGTTGGTTATATATCTTGTCATTCAATTGTCAAATATACGTGAGAATGCGCATGATCTAGCTGATAAAGCTAGGGCATAGTGACATATCTGATACATTCGTAGCTTATACAACTTATGATCTTATACGTATCTTTGTTGTTTCATGAGATTGCTTTTCTCGTGTCCTCTTCATCATAACTATAACAGATATTTCACACTAGCATATATAATTATTATTATATATTATATAGTACAGACTAAATAGGGTCACTATTATTACTTTTTTATCTCACTTTAGTAGTGGCCGTCGCGCATCTTACGATTTTTAATAGGTTATTAGTACTAGCTTTTTCTGAGGGTAACTTATATAATATTTATATAGTACGATATACTAGGTATACGGTTATTAATAGATTAGTACCGTATAGCAACCACCATTGGCTCTATAGGAAAATATAATATCTTAAGTACAGACAACGACGTAGTAAGAAAAGTATATAATAACATTTATTATTTTTGTACTTTTATATCTATATCTCTTATTTTAGTAAATATATATATCAAAATAAACATATATAATACTAGGTATTAATTATATTCAAAAAAATCAGATGCTGTAGTTAATAGTAAGGCATCAGAGTCGTGTCTTTAACAATAACAGGAATATACGTATGTAAACTAATATCTAATAAAGCACATAAATATTTGAAAATGACAACTAATAAAATAATTATACGTAATAATTCTATAAACAAATTTCCTGAATTACGATCAAATTTCAAGAATGATAAACGGATACTAGGAATTTAATGTGAGTTAGATGAAATTAAGAATAGTATTCTCACTGAAATAGAGTACGAGTTATTATAGAGCATAATAAAAAACCGGTATAGATTTATTACATATAATCACACATTATCGCAACACTGCAACTTACACGAGACACACACACCACACACGATCTAATTCACACACACATCACATTAATAGAGATATGATATAAGTTTATAGTTAAAAATAGGCTAATTTAATATATATATACAACTATAATCATAATCATAATTATAATATATAATAGTAATGGAAGCCTATGATTAGGTAAGTAGGTTAAACGTTTTAGATCGTATATATGCATCATCGTAAATTATCATATTATTAATAAATTATTAAATTTTTAGTATATATATTCACATATAGATTATTATATACTAATTTCCTTACTATTACACCTATATATACTTTGAATAATCATAAATTGAGAGCTTTCTAATTAGTGGCGTGTTGTAAAATACGTGATCTAGTAACCTGAACTTAATTTCACTTGTTGGTACTTCCATTAGTAGTTCCCAGATAAGTGTACCTATTACGCGTATAGTCTTAATTTCGAGACCTCATAACGTAATTGAGCTAATAATAGGAAACCCCATCAATATTACTTACATTCTGACGATCTGAAAGACTATGCTTATCCAAAGAGAATAGGTTTATTGACGCTGATGGAACAGATAATTAAAGGCGTGGTGGACACCTATACACGTATCTACGAAGGACTATATATATTATCTAGGCTTATATGACATCACTGGCTCACTTAGCACAAGGGTATACCTCGATCTTTATATATCCGCACACCCACTATCGACTATTATCGAGTCAGTGCAGGCAATACTACTAATCGAGAGGGAATATATTGTTATTATCTTATACGGCGCTACATAGGACATCTATTATTTAGAGTCTTTATAATATTATCAAATATATATATATAAGATTAATTATTATGTGCCACCAAAATATCAGCAACACAATTACATTATTCGTCTTAAAGGTTAATCCTATTTCAAATGCGTGCCTTAAGGTTATATACGATATGCTCAATATAAGAGTATAGTGGAGAGTATCAAAACCTATACTTTATGGCTATACTTATATTATATTGAAATAATTACAATATATTATAATTTGTTATATTCTATTGCGTCGCTTTTATTATATAATACACTTGTACGACAACTTACCATAAAACTCATTACTTTTAGATTACACATTAAATTCGAGTATACCGGCTATTTATTAATAATTATCACTTATAGTTGTGGGGATCATGTTGTTGGCCCATCTATGTATATATCATATACCTCACTGATGTAGTTGGCGGGAATATGGAAGTTGAATTGTTATCTCTCTCGTACGCGGTAATGTGGAAGTATTTGCGGATTAGTCTCAAAAATAGTAACACGTCGGGACTACTATTCTGGGTAATTGCGACTACATCCTATTTACAATTGGGTAAAGTATATATATAACTAATGCTTTTATCTAATAAAGTAAGTTAAATGATGGGGTTTACGTACCTTTTAGCGTAGGCGTATTTAACAATCGTGGTCTCTAGTAGAAGGTATATCACTTACATGGAAAGTATATATCCATATATATGTCATCTAAAGGGAGAAATGTATGATAGTTATTCAATAACCACACTTAAGGTATCATAATTATTTATTTGAATATAAATAATATATACAAATATAAGTGTTGCGTTTATTGCATACAATTAAATTAAATATCTTTGAATGTATATTAATATATATATATATATATATATAATATAATGATATATTAACATATATATATATATATACTTATTAATATATATCTTAATGATTATAATATATAATATATATTATAATATTATATATTATATTAATTATATATAATATATAAATAATATTAAGTATATATATATATAATATATATATATATAATATATATATATAATATATATTATATATAATATATATATATATATTATTTAACGAATAGACATGTTTTACTATCATATTTAATTTTCACAAAGTTGTCCTTAAGAATGTTTGATTCAGTTTCTTACGGTTCAAATATTTATTACTTAATATTATTACAGTAAAAATATAACAATAATTTTTCAACCACTTAATGTATATGGATAACTACTATAAATATTATAATATATATCAAATTGAAATTCTCATATTTAAACATCGGGTAAAGTCAATCGTATTAATATCAAAGTTTGACACACTCACCAATATAGTCCAACAGTATACTTATGTGAGTCGAATGATATGAGAATTCAAAATCCGGCGCCACTCTGGTGAGTTTTATATAAAAATGACTGGGATATTGAACGTAGGTTTTTACCTATGAGCGCATACTTTACCCTGCTACTTCTGTTTTGCTCAGTCAACGATGCTTAGAATACTATGTGATTTGGAAACTTTTTTAAAACTTTAGCAATACTTTTTGCTTTAGACGGCATAGGTATTTCAATATTGTCTTATTATAGTATTTACATTAATTAATATTCATATATTTTTTATATTTGCTCTATTAACTACCCCTTTTAATTTATTTTGAGTATAGTAAATATATGTAGTAATACTTAAATGTATATATTTCTATTATATATATATAGTGTACAACTACACTTAATATATATATATAAGAACTAAAGTATATAAGTTTATATTACAATTATTAATATAATAACTAGAAAATAAACAGAAAGAACATATATAGTACTATATATTATTGCCGGCTACTCCCGGAAGAGGGTATTGGATAATCTAATGTTGTGGCTTTATTATTCACACACATTGTGAATAAAACCTGGAAACAAAGAAATATGGGTATGGAGCAGAGCATAATGTACCTCTGCGGATTTGCCCTTATACAGCGCCCAACGCCTACGACATACTAAATGAGGGTCCGTTGTGTGAGATCACGAGAGTATTATATATGTGATTTTAGTATATTATTACGTATGTGTACCTATATATCTTGCTCGTGTTCTCATTTAACTTGAATATACTTCTTTTTAGTTTAAAAATCCACATCATAATACTTATATTATGATATTTTTTTTTTAACTCTATGGCTCAGTTCTAGTTACGACATTCATTACTTTAATTAACTTGTACATTAATTGCCTCTGTGAAAAAGAATCAATTCACTCCCTTTTCATTAAACAGTCACAGCACACTTAGTCCTCCTAATGATTGTGTATAGGGTATTTAGCCAACTCAATTCGCTGCATGGGATTTAGTCAAACCTCCACACCTTTTCTCAGTGGAACGCAACTGTTACATAGTATATATAAAAACTTGGTTTTTATTGTCTCTCTGTCTCTAACATTATCTATGATTCTATGTGCGCTAATTGTGTGTAATCGGGGTAACTAGTAAACCTATCTGAGTGTGAAGTTTATTCTCAGTGCTCGGATGAAACTGTTGTTCTTTTTTGATATATCATCTTGAGCTCAGAGATAGTTATGAGTATGATAGTTTATCCGTTGAAGTACTACGGTAATATTGACGGGTGAGTTCCTGAGGTTCTATTCTACGAAACACATCACTATCCATCAGCACCTACTATCAGCCTCATAGGAGTTGTCTGAGGAAGTTGGTACGGTTACTCTGAGATATTTGTATATAAACGATCAATTTCATTATATTTATTTAGGTAATACATCTTTTATATTACTTTTATGTTTTCATTTTTTAATATGTTCTATAATGTGAATTAGAATAAATGGAGTGGAGAATGAAAGGTTTAATATTTCCTTAATTAAATGTGACCATGATAAAGATAATACTATTAGTGAAAATCGGCGCGCTATAATACCACCTTTCGTTCCAACACCACTGACCAACTCGTGTATACCTCAGCCTCCAAACTTCAGTATTTTCCGACTTTATACCATCATATTAATCACCTGAAGTCCTTGCTCTAATACCTTTAGAGCGATTCATCGTCTGGATGTACCTCGCCCTTAATCACAAGGTATGCATTAAACGGTTGGAAGAATCAATCGTAAAATGATATGTTCCCGTCTCATGGCTCTGAGTTCTATTGTTTGTTTACTCCATAATGCTGATTACCTCACTCCGGGAAAATGCCAGCTGATACATTATTTCCCACCATATATTTCTTCGGCGTTCGACAACCCCTTGGTGGTCCCATACCAAGAGCGTACATATGCTAACCGGGAGAAGATATTAAACTCCTATTAATGCATAATACAAAGACGAAACCTGAGCATCACCCTCAATATGTATTATTTTAAAGCTAGACTGTATCTGAGTAATCGTCGAATTAATACGCCAATAACACATAATACACAAATACTTCGTAAACTTGATACCTTAGACTGTCAAACATCTTATTGCAAAACACCTCTGAATATACTATGATATGAATGTGGATTAAGCAACAAAAAATGACAAACCTCACACCATCCCCAACATCCTCTACACCAACAACTGCCACCGTTATGGATAGAGGTTATGATCCGTATAGATCTTAAGTCAATTGAAGCTTTATTGATACAATGCATTAGTTATAAAATAATTTTTTTGAAGGCAGCCTCGACTATATTTTTTCAGCTTACTATCTTAAGACACTGCCATAACTTTTGAGCAATTAACACCTTACAATAGAGCAAACAGTTGTGATTACAGCCGTACAGCTTGTAAGCATTTATACCTTATAGAACCCGTCTGTGTAACTAACCTTGTAGATAGTAAGTTAAGTAAGTGCATACAAGCTGCACTGGCGAGAAGCTAATGACGCTGACCTTGTCCTGACGTAATTTAATATTATTTATGTTATACACTAATGAGGTGCTACGTCATACTATTTAACACTATACCTTACACAGCTTTCTGCTAAGGATTCCTGATAAACAGATATACACTGATCAATCGTCTTTATATGCCACTCTCACCATTATACATGTGAAAATCTCGCGTGAACTCAGAATTAAATAGTAATTCTACAATATGCATTAGTTATCAATTACCAGGGAAAAGATCCGATATTACAGTTTTACGAGACAATCCTTAACTAAGATGACCGTGAGACTGAAAACATTTACACAGTACTCACTGTAGATTAATGGAAAATGGTTTTTAGCACGCCCTTCACTCCCTTCGTTCATGTGAACAATCACAGGTACTTTTTCGAAACTCACTTAATTATTATCTCGGCTGCTATATAAATGACATTGTAGCCACCGACATGAGCCCTGATAAAAACTGGAATCATATGCCATTCCGGTGATCCTCGTTATCGTCTCTCTAACTGGTGTATAGGTTCTTTAGGGTCTTTTTTGACCATTGATAGGAAAAAAGCTTTGAGTGCGACAAGCACACTATGAAAAACCGTGGGTTCTATCTCAATTAACACACTCCATTGTCGCGGCGGCCTATCCAGGACAAAGTCTCCCTGCATTTGATTAAATTGTTAATATATGTTCTTGCGTCATGACTAGAATTCCGCTATCATAGGTTGTCGATGTTTCTTTCCATTATCTTATTACAGTATAGCTTTAACTATTATGAATGTAGTAATGTTTTTCCAGCAGAGATTGCTAGTATTCTATCCAAGTCAAGAGGTGTGGATTCATGGTCGGGGTGCGGGAATGAGGATCATCAGCATCTTTCTGCTACTTCACATGTACGTGGGTTCAAATAGTACTATGCTCTCTTGATAGTAGTAACGCGTTGGAGACGGCTATATATGAAACGCCGGCTGGACAGTCTGGCTAATTCTTCCTGAACTGATAACGGTTCAGGCTAGGTAAAGCTGGGAAATAACTACGTTTGATAGTGTGCGCGGGGACATCCTCATGGCTTCCGCATCCTGCAATACTGGTCTATTGAGTTTTTGAGCCAACGAATTATATTTAGTCCACTATTACGTATTTAATGTCTACAACAAAGAGAATGTGGAAGACATCCTACAACTGCATTCAATCCCATCGACACTAACCTTTTGAGAATTCACGTTCTTCATAAGTACTCGCAAAGGCCATAAACTCCTTATATATAATGACTACTAGCATAGCAAACGCCGCATATAAACTCCTGAAATATTGTTACGTCATCGCTGTGCTCTGCGTCACTTCGTCTCTCTCTGTGTCGGTGTCACAGACTTCTGTAGTTTGTTTATCGTCGTCAATACTCCGAGTCTTATGTTCAGCGCACACATCTCTGCCTCCTAATTGGAGCACGCATGGAAAAGCATGGTGACAGTTGCATGTCTCTGCGCTATTCTTAGTGCAGTATGGTCTAGGCCACCGTCCCTCACATTAACTCTACTTACACCTGCTAAGAATTTTTCGGCATCTTCAGACTTCGATAAGGGCGGACTCCGGTATCACATACGTCTGCGAGCCAGCTTCGTATTCATCCCAGGGATGAATCGTCGGTTGTAGTTGAACTTTCCGATGTGTACCCCTCTCTTTCTCTTCATAAGTTAAGCCTATATGCAAAAGTTAATCTTCGCTTCAAAACCCGAATTAACCATCTGCTTATAACACTGGATTCTGCGCGAGATAGTCTCAGGATCCTTCTTCATTGTTCTTTGCACCTCTACTCGTAATAACAGTAACTCAACTCATAACATCCTTCCACTTCACTATATCACGGCTATTGAGAGAGAGAGCTGGCTGCACGATCCACGATGTAGCAGAATAAATGGGTGAGATAACTATCTGCTTTGGTCTCCTAACTCCAGTGCTCCACCATTTCGCCTGGACCCCTGACCTACCTCTTTTTCCTATCCTCCTATACACTGAGCTAACCACCCGATGCCCTTTCAAAAATCTAATTCCTGACTCCATTCCGCAGTTCATGTTCGAGCTCTTGAGCGCCATGTGATCAGAGACTGTTGCCAGAAATATACATATGTGCACCGAGCTAGCGTAGCTCTTTCTGGCATGGCCAGGCAACGCACTCCGATGACCGGGCACGATATCCTCATACCGGTTCTACTCACCCACATTTCATAATTTATTACGGGCAGAATTACATGGAGCAATAAACTGATTGTCTATCTCGAATTCTATTCCTTAACTAAGCACCACTTTGCAATTAATGTATACTGTTATCGACACTTTCACAATACTTATGAGGATCGTGCAATATAATAACCTAGAGAAATGTGATGACATCGGGCTATAAATAGTATAGAAAATAAAGCACGTAGTGTGTAATAATATATATAATTTATGGTATGACATAGTATAAACATATACATATAAATTATATTATCCACATATATACTATATATATAATATATATAATATACCTATAAACATCAACTTGATTCTGTTTAATAATAAGCGTTTCGGTAGGTACACTTACCGTTCACCTATTATAGAGGGCGTATTAAATAATTATCAGCAAGTAAGTAGTAGGACACAATTTTTTTGCAACATTCAACAGCTATCCACGACGTATTAGTTAATTATCTTTCTACGTTACACATACTGTATAATTATTACTATCTATTATACGTATATGTCCAATATAAAAAAGGATAGCGATTTAAAATTTTCACCGAAAACACCATATTATATAGCGGAACAGCCTATTAATATATATTTTAGAATATATATAAATAAATATAATCAATATATATGACATTAAAACTGTTGCTTTAATATATACTATGCCTTTATCTTTCCTCTATTTTACTGACACGCGTCAACTAAGTCAACACCTATCTGTGGGAAGGCTATCATTAATGCGCCCGGAGGTCGTTAATAGGTACGCGACTAAGAGTTTTATAGGTATTTATTACATTCGCACTGCATGTCATTTATTTAGAGCTTATATATACTCAGCATATAGTAGTCATCCAGGTATTATTATTCTTTGGCTGAGCAACAAATGTGGCGATCTTATAAAATAATTAGTTAAAAAGGTTCAAAATTAAGAATTTAAATAATTCAACCACAATTTTACAAATTTACTTACCTGTCCACTGGAGAATAAGTAACCCTCTTAATAAGAGCAATATATATAATCAAACTAAATGCTTATAGCTTACGGTTATGGAATCGGATAGGGAGTAGATGGTGGTGATACAGCCAGCCATCAATGACAGTACCTCTACATAGAAAAATACATTTAATGCACGTGGAGTTATAAGTGTAATGCGCCTAGCCCTGCGGCATCTCCTTCCAGAAATAATAAGATATCACGAGGCCATGCTCATAATACTACATTTACACTCAATAAATAATAACTAATAATTTTAAAAGATACATATCTAGACCATATATATATATGGTCATGTATATTTTGGAGGTTCGCGCCAAGCGGTGGGAGAGACCTATACTCAACCATCCTAGGATCCTAAAAATAAACACTGGCAATATCTATAGGTTTTGTTAAGCTGCCTATGTGATAAAATATGCAAAAAGATAAAGTAAAATTGCTCCGGGAAAAAAACATAGGACCTCATGTTCACAGACACTATGAAATATAGCTTCAGACGGACCCAATTTATATTAGGTTTCAAAACACGTTCGGATAACAGGGTATGCAACAGTTATTGAACAGAGATATACTGCACATTTTCCTAGGCTCGTATTTATTGTAGAATTGATTCAGGACTTTTGATGTTTGGTTGAAGGTAAAGGTTCAACATGCTTTTCGACTTGCAAAAAAGCACTCAAAAAAAATATTTTACTTAAAAAACAAAATATCTGTTGCTCTCTTTGTAAAATGGAGGACGTTTAAAATTTTTTTTTTGGTAAAAATTTTCTTAGGGCGAAAAATTCTCTTATTTTTTAATTACAAACATTAATACAAGATCAGACACAAGATTAAAACCAACTATATTTACAATATATATTATGTACACTGCAATTAAGATGTATCTCTATCAGTATATTTTATCACAAGATATCTAACTTCTCTATATAGAGTCAGAGTTTAAGATATGCTTCTCACAGTAATTAATTATTAACTTGAGTGTCCTACTCTGAAAACGTCTGCATTATTTATAAACTTCTTCTCTATTGATATTAAAAGTAAGACATTATCATAATCACAATATAGTTGCCAGTATTTCATATTCACCTCATAAATTTAAGAGTTTTTTGATCGTCTCACTTTATCTAATTGCTCTTAAAATATTACTCTTAGATACTCAATTTGTTCAGATTCTTCTCACAATGCAGTCGGATTAAATATTTTCGTATCATATGGTTATCTCAACGAAATACAGTTATTTCAGTTCAACTCTATTAACTGTGATGAAGATGAGTATATATATTATCTGTCTTGCATATCAATAAAATTATAATAACCATACTTAGGCAGTTATCATTATTTCCACTTTGACTCCTTCTGAAAATAAGTAGCGTATGATAGTCAACGATGAGAGGTATGGGTATATATAGTTTATTTATGTCACGTGAGTTATATACCTTAGACCAATCTCTTAGGGACTCATTTTGGAGGGGGGGCAATACTTCTACCTACTTAATTTTACTCTATAATATATTCATTTATTAATTGAATGTTGGATATATATATATTATATAATCGTTAATAATAGTAGTCCAGTATTGTGGTAATATATATATATATATATATATTCTCTAAGAGTTATCGAGTATAGTACGCTTGTATCCTGTAGTACGTAAAGGGGATAGCCGGATTAGGGCAATATAGTTGTTATCTAATATAATAGTAGCTGATTAGTTTGTCACTAATATATTTTACGACAATATAGGATTTATCTATTGGTAAGTTGTCGATATTATATCCACCACCTATTAATATAATATAATATATAGACCTATAGTAGTTAGTACGGGTATGAGTCACTGTCTCGGGCGATTAATTTTTTTCAAGCATCATTACTTTAAAGTATAGAACCATTAACTTAGATCTATAGCATTCAACTTGGATAAGGATGGAGTACTTGTAACTATACTGGCAATTATTACATACATCTCACTATTGAGCATACAGTACCATATATATATATATATTATATATACTATGTATATATATATAGGGTACTAAAACTATATTCTTTATATATATAGTATATATATATATGTATTATATGTTATATATGCCGAGATAATATAATCCTTTATATTATATTTTATATATATAACTATATATCTAACCTCTCCCCATCGATAGGGTTTCCTATTCACCTCTACCTGTGAGTTGTTATTAACATGCGAGTATAGCTTTATACATATATTACTACGTATTGATAAAATCTAAAAACAAAGCCTTTAGGTTATCCTGAGTAAAAATCCTCGTCGAGTAGGGGTCGATCTACACACATATTTCTAGTCATATCCTATAATGTTATATAAGTACACTCTAATTGAGCTATTACTCACTTACTATTATACCGTGTTGGAGGTACCTGAGACGGTATGAGTATGAGTTCCTTGAGGATATCCTTGCTGACTTAGTACGATGATGAACGAGCTACTTCAAGTATATATAAACCTCATTTACTCATATTCTTTTCTCTATAACTCCAAAGCTATTATATATTAGCCTAATATATAATCCATAAGTTCCTCCGTAAATCACGCTTATCTCAACTATTAACATATCAATGCATACACATACTTATTGAGGGTACATACAGGATATAGACAGATAAAACCATATTAGCCTTCACCACCTTTTATCAATCATGCATGGGTTAGTAGGGACTATATATACTGAGGATAGGTATGTGACATATTAATAATGGTGAATAGATCACTTGCACTAGTTACTAACCGATATATTAATATGGTATCAAGTTACTTTATTTTGAGATATGAATCAATCTTATACCCATAACATTATATCAGTACTTGTAAAGGTTCTACGAATTGCCATGGGATGATACATATCTGTTCCTCTTCACGCGAGGTAGAAAGCCTGGTAGGTTGGAATGAGCCTAGGGAGATGATTATCTTATTGACCCCTTTATACACTCACTATGCAGAGGGAGCAGCTCGTTATAGTGCTCACTAGTTTCATATTATAGTATATATACCGATTTCACAGTAGTTTCGGTCCTCGTCGGCCCTTAGCAGGAGGATAGCAGACAAAGAGAGAGAGAGGAGAATGGAGAGGAGAAAAGACAGAGAGAGAGGAGTGTACGGGTCACACGAAGGAGAGAAAGAACAGAAGCGACGTGTAATAGTGAGGGCACAGTGAGTAGAGAGAAGAGAGAAAGAGAGAAGTAAGCTACGGGAGAAGGTATGTTGAGCATGAGAGAGGAGTATATGCCATCTTTTGCTTTCCCCCCCTTCGACCTTCCATCACAGTGGGCTTTCCGCCTCCTGCGCTCTGCTGCAAATGGGATCCATTCTTTGGGTAAGTCGGAAGCGCACCCGGGGCAGTTGAGCAATCTTTTTCTTTCTGTCTCACGCGGAGGTCCATAGATATTCTGGATAAGCGGTTTTACGATCTGAATGGTAATACCGGGAAGATCGGAGGGAGGGAAGTGGGAAGTTTCAGCTGTGTTTTCCGGTACATCGCACTTATCCACAACCCTTCCGACTATATTGTTTTCTAAGATTTTTTCAGGGAACTGATAGCGATGCTTCCCAATCGGCGGTGAAACAGACCATCCAGTACCGAATAGATATCATTGACTCGTGGGAGTGTGCCCATCAACACCATTTCCTTTTCCAGATGCTCTCGAACGACCTCAGCAGGCGTTGCTTGATCGGTCGACCGAAACCAAATTGGGTCTGTGCCATTTCACAGTTTTTTTTTCAGACCTTACTATTAAGTGAAACATTTGCTGTTCAGTTTTGGGTTCCCCAAGATGTTGAGTATCTGGTTCAACGGGACGGGGACGCCAAACAGGCGGCTACACACGGGGTGTCGTGTTCCTATTTCTTCCTCCTCGCTTGTGCACCTGGGCCATTTCCCTGTTTCAGATTTTTTTCCATCTCATTGATCAATATTTCAACGTCTGGCTGGCAGTCGTGTTGGACGGAAGATGCTCGTGGCGGGGCCAAACCTTTTCGGATAACGGCAAACCCGATCATTAAGAAGACGTATTCAGGTGGTCTATATCTTCCGGGGTAGGAACAAAGAAGTCACCCACCCTGGAGGTAGGATCCTGGCCTGCTATATTTGCGTCTAGGTCATACGACCTAAATCTCCGCCTCATCTGATTTCTCTCTTTATTTGTCGCGGGGAGATCCCCTCGACTCTGTCATCCTTTGCATTCCCCAAATTGTCCTCCTGCAGTCGTAGATCGTCTATTTCTTTTAATGGAATTGGGCCGATGCCAGCATCGACAGACACTTCGACCCTTAGAAGAAAGTTCCTCCCTGACGTGCTAACTATACCTCTTCAGCACATCTTATCCGAATCATCTCGCTTTCGCAGTGATCGCGTTTTTTTGTTTGCCTTTCTATTGGAACTGAATATCTTGTACAAGATCTAACCATCTCAGCCTTGTTCCTATTTCGTTCAGTTAGGGATTTCCCCCTGTCGTTAGTTTCTAACCACGGGTAATAATGTGTTTATCACTCGCATTCTTAAAGCGAAGGAGTGAAACGGTAGAACAACCTTCCTTTTCAACATCAAAAAGGAAACTGTGAGAATCCAGCTTATTTTCTGAATACACTCTTGAGAATATCAACAAACATGCAACAATTTTCTGTTGAAATCCATAGAAACCTTTTCGTGTGCACCTACGCACCCCTAGAAATATAAAATGTGCAAAGATGACTAAAATACATTCTAAATAGCTGTGGAGGATCATTTTCGTAGTATAAACAGTCATTTATTTATTTGAAAGCATCACTATCAACATTTATAATCCATTAAAAGGAGATGAACTTTTCATGTCTCTCTTTTTCTACATCTAGCTCGACAGAACCCAACAATACCTATAACGTGTACCTTCTTTTTCTTTTATCTGTTTAAAAGTTAAAACTTTTCATTACATTCCATTTCACCCAGCATGATCACATTAATTGTAAAATACTAATGAGTCTCTTGAGATACAAATAAGTAACGAGTTCTCCACTATAAATAGAAAAAGGCCAAACACAAAACAAGATTAATTAAATTCATTTAAAAAAAAAAAAAAAAAAACAAAAAAAAAAAAAAAAAAAAAAAAAATTCCAAAACTTCTCACAAAAGGTCAAACCAAAGTGTTAAATAGGAACAAGCAAAAATTATTTAAGCGTCAAATTTAACGGGTTTTCACGTCAAGAATAAATCCATGGTTTAGGCTTTAGAGGCAAAGAATTAATAATCATAATATATATAATATATAAATATATAACATAATATAAAATATTATAATTCTTTACATATAGCTGAAAATGATTTCTATATAACCATATATCTATATAATATAAATATATATATGATATATATATATATATAATTATATATTATATATATATATTTTTTTTTGAAGTCAGTGTACAGGACCCACCACGGCTCCCAATGAAGCGGCCATACTGGGCTGAATAAATCAGCACCATGGGAGGCCCGTCAATATATATGTTTCAAAGTCAAAGAAAATTGATTGGTAAATGATACTTCAGTCCATCAAAATAAATAAAAAAACTAAATAAAAATTTATCCTTGCATTATTAATAGTCTAAGATTACATAACAATATCAAATGCTATAAAGAATATTCACTTCTGAATATACAAGAAATATATTACGCTAAATTGGAAGATCAGTATAAGATATGGGATTTAATCTTTAGTTTAATGGACCGTAAAGTAGAAAATAACGACAGCGAATAGGGTCCAGATGTGAACAATCAATGAAATATGATACAGATGCGGGTGTGGCACGCAAAAATTGGCAAAATGGGAGGAGGTCTCTAACAAGTACTGAGTGATATTAGTTGTCCAATACGGAGGCGTGGGCAAGACACCTCTTTGTAAGCGCTCGTCTGGAGGAAGACCACCTTACCATGTCGGCTTTATGTTCTCATTTCCGTTCCCGCCCGATCACTCTCCACACTCTTGCCAACAAGATCGAAAAGCCCGCGGAGACAAGATAGTAATCCAGTTTATGGGGAAGGCGACCTTGTCAATGGCTATCCGGGATGTACCTACAACTCCGATAATAGGAGCGGCCATTTTCCTCTGTCACGATTCATTTCCATTACCCCTACATAAGCGAGTCCAACATAAAATAATTGTTTTCTTACGATAGTGGAGTAGCCGAAGAAATTTTTACAGCTGATACCATTGCGTTTTTTAGAATAAGGGGCGCTTGTAGCTCGCTAAGCGAATCTGAATAAACACATATGAGTGATCTTGGTTAATGATTTAGAATTCGAGCAGAGAGGGCAACTCATTCATAGCCGTAACTCTTGCTGTAAATGAAGCAAAGGGAAAGATGTATAGAGAGTTGCGGTCTAAAAAACAAGCAGAAGCGCCCACACTGTCCCCTGTTTAGAGCCGTCAAAATCACTAGTAAATCTCGCGAACGCGAATGAACCAGGAAGATTCTTTTAACAGTCAGCAGGAGCTAGATTTTGGAGAAAGGTCAACCAAGCAGTAATCGTAGGAGAGAATATCAAGCTGTGTACCCTTCATCAAAGGAGAAAGCAGCACCTTTTGAAAAGGGAGCTAGTAAATAAAGATTTATGAACCCTCTTGCAAACTGCCAGATTAGATTCTAGGTACCTCCTGCAAGAATCGGTGTCAGAGTCAGACGGCTATGGGGTTTTGAAAACAAGTATCTATACTATAATAAATAATATATATATTATAATATATATATATAATATTAAATAATAAATATATATATATTAAGATATATTATAATAATATATATATATATATATAAATTATATATATATATATAAATATATAAATATATATATATATATATATACTAATATTATATAAATATATATATATATATATATATATATATATATATTATAATATAGTTATAAGAGAGAGATACACGCATACTCGAAGCGGAAAATACCTCCCATTTTTAATGGCTCCTTTCTCCTTTGCGTTCATATCTCACACACTCATCCTCCAGGCAACATACGAACACCATCACAAAACACTCAAAACACCCACTCTACCACAACCTACACCAAAAATCCTACACCATCTAAAGTCACAACAATCAACACTCAGAATACAACCCATCACGCCCGAAAACTTAACTGCTCAAAAATACAGAATCAAAAAAAATAAAAAAATATAAACAAATGAACCCAGTACAAACCAAAAAAAAATAAATTTAAAATCAAAGATAAAAATAAATGCACAATATGATAACCTTGACAAACATTTGTATTACCTAGAATCAATTTAAATTTAAGTTGAAAACCAATTATATCCAATCTGAAAACATTAAAAGTACAAATGAATTATCTAAGGATAAGTCAAATATTCACTTATTTATACGATCAAAAAAAGGATTAAACAGTGAAAAATAATGTAAAGATGATTCTAAAATATATAAGATACTCTTATTTTATTTAAATTATAACTAAACATCGCCTAAAATTAATCGAATTGAAAGATTTTTGGTAAAAAATTGAAGATGGGAGTTAAATCATAGTTTAGATGATTATCGGATCTATGGTTCTATGTAAATTAAGGTTAGCTTGTAAGTAATAACAAAAAGTAGTAAAACAAGATAAAAATAAGACAAGAGATAAATAAGTATAGGACCTCGCTAGGTAAATCCTGACAGAACAAGTATATGAACAAATCTGGCAAAGAAAGCAATGAGTAGTGCAAAAGTATTGATCAAATAGAAGAGAAGTAACAGCAATGAATAAATTATTGAACTTAAATAAAAAAAAGCTGTTAAAGTACAAAAGCAAATGATGAAGTTTCAAAAAGAAATATCGAAGTATATAAAGGAAAAAAAATACAAAGATACTAGAAAACAAGAAATGAACGTTTGGAATGGGAGAGAATGAGACAACAAGCAAATAGAATCTCTGAAGAAACGCGAAATGTAAGAATAAATAAGATCCTCTAGAATAAGAAATAATGCATTGAACTATGAAAATGGATGAGATGTGGAGAAAACCTTCGAAATCGCACATCATAACAGTAATGATGATGGTTATAAGGTTTGATGGGAAAAGAATACGCGTTTGGGATATTTTAGAAGAGAGATACGAGATTAGGTGAGAAAGGTAAGAATGTAAATCCAGATAGGAAAAATTACAATAAATGATCAAGACGGAGGCGAGATGGTGATTTACTATTTGAAGTTGTAATAAAGCGTTAAGAGATATCCAAGAGAACGGTAATATACCCCTGTATAAGTAAGGAGAAAAAGGAACTGTTAGAATATAAGAATAACTTTAGTGTTTAATATAGCTGATTTTGTCGAAAAGCGCATGCTGAGACTATTGCTGAGAAACCAAGTCTTAAGGGAGTAGAGACGTGTGATCAATCTACATAAACAATATGTGAGAAAAGAGGAAAGAAAATAAATATATTATTTTATGGATTTACAACACTGATAGATGTACAATAGGAACTTATGCACGTATAGTGATTATGGGTTTGTAGGTCTGAAGGAAATCAAAAGTAGATGACATAGTGAAGGCGGTTAAGACATAATGTTCAAGTGATTGGTTTAGATAATAGCATAGACATTCTTTTTAGTCTCCGTATTCAATTTAAAGGATGGTTATGAAAGTCAGTGGGTGCAGAAATCGTCTTAGAATGATGGAGAAGAGAAGTGAGGTGCCACTACCTAATGGTATCGATCATTTGTCTGTGGGCGAGTCTGAGAGAGTGAGATGATGAGGAATTTGGCAGGGTATGTAAAAGGAGGCGTAAAAGTAAACGTATATAAGGGATAAGGTTATGTTGTGATGAGACATCCTCAGTCTGAATGCTTAGTAGATGATAGACTGGAGCAAGGTCTGAGTGCTAAATATTTATATGTGGATGAAAGGAAACGGATATGCAGAGGTTTTAATAGGAAAGTTGGAATGCAGGAATGTGCCTGGTGCAATTAAATCCGTTGGTATTAAAGACTAAGGCTGAGTGCGCTTAGAGTCTTACATGAGGAATGTGTACCTGTGTATTTGTGAAGCTATAGTTTGGAATAAAAGTATAGATCTAAACGTTCAAATATTTCAGATGGACAACTATAGGGGCATGCTAGGTGGTAAAAAATTAATAAAGTGATGAATGAACGTATTAGAGTAGTGCGCAAGAAAAAGAATGAGAAGAAGTAAATAAATATGTGAGAGTTTTCATTGGAAATACATGAAAGCGTGGGAGCGGATTGTATAATTGGAGAGGTGTGTTTGGAACCGAACCTGCTAGATACCGGAAAGAAGGATTGATCGGAACGAAGTCTGAAGGAAGGAAGTGGATCTGGCAGAGGCGAAATAAATGCATGATAGAAGAGGCGGTTTGTATGGGGCATGGTTGGGCCCACCCGGCCAGGATGAAACCCTTTACATGACATGACATATGAGGGAAAACGTCCCGCCTATAGCCGTAGTGGAATTTCTGTCTTACGAGCTCTCACAATTAATGTACAGGAGGCGAAGCGGGCTTCTTTTTCCTTTGTCTATGTTCTCCTACAGCTTTCTTTCCGATGCTTGCAGTCACCTACCCCCCCAATTTGGGGCAAAGAGAAGAAAAAAAAAAAAATATTATATATAATATATTATATATAATATAAATATATATATATATATATATATAATAATATATAATACGATATTTATATATTTATATAATATATAATATAGATAATAGATATATAATATATACTAATATATATATATATATATATATAATATATATATATATATATATATAGTAAATAAATATATATATTATATATATATATATATATATATGTGTGTAGGGGGTTCCTATGGCTATGCAACGAGAGTATTTTTTGTTGTCGTCAAAACGTCTAAAAAATTCAGATAAAAAAAAACTATAAAAAGAGGATAGGAAAAGTTGGAAATACAAATACTTAATCTTTAATAATTAATGATTTATTACATAAAATGATTAGCTTGCTTTTTTTCATTTCACGAAAGACGATGACTTATTCAATTTTGAACCAGTCACTCAAATGTTTCCAAAACCCAATAAGCGTCCGTCATATAACTACAAAATTTAATATTTCTTTGAGGATAATGCAAAAAAAAAAGCAAGCTACTTGTAGATTAAAATAGAATTCAGTAAAATAACAAATTTAAATTAGTTTAACAATAATAAAAAAAGAGGGTTTTAAAATATTTCAAATATAATTAAAAAATCACATTCATTTCAAGTAACTTACAATCTTTTATAAACCATAAAAAAATAGGTTTTATGAGTACATAATTATGAGAATAATAAAAATTATAAAATTATGACGTAACAAGATATTTACACGAACTTAATAATTTTTCAATAATATTAAATTGAAATAAAGAGTACCTTATCTGGATAATATATTCGATTCTGATATACAAATCTCGTACAGTATAAAAAGAATATATAAAATTTTGTTCAATTAGCTAATCGAACAATTGAAATATTTAAATTTAAATCGCTATTGTGTGATAGTCAACAACAACATTTACGATGTAGAAAACAAGAAATTTCAATTTTCCAGCAAGTAAACAGTTTCCACCATGGTTGTGTTTTCGTCTTAAAATTTTGAGAAATATCAGATTTCGCCTCAGGATACAATCCTTTGAAATAATTTTAAATAATGAACCGATAATAAAATCTCTCAAAGGATTAAAAGCAAGTCAGTCTCAAACTCTTCCGAAGAGAGTCTCATTTTAATGTATTAATCCATAAGCACCACAAGGATCTTCATCATCACATCAATTTTCAGGTTATTTTCTAGGTCAAGGTCACACTCAAATAAATGAGAATATTGAAAAAACTAATAAACATTTTTTTTAAATAAAAAATTGTTAAGATTAGATAATCAACTTTTAACCACAAAGAGAACCGTTTAAAATCAAAGAACCATTAACCCGGTTAATGAAGCCACCGTTCTTTTTAATCATCTTTTCTTTTTTTGCAGATAGGCATGGAGGTTAATTTGGATGAAACGTCATTTGCAAATATGAAGAAAAATAATTTGTCATTGTCAAATGTAAACACGGGTCGGAGTATTTATTCAGATGCTTTTTTTGTTTCTTTATTTTCCATTGTAACTATAATAGTAACATAATAATGTCAGTGGCTTTGTAATAATATAAATTGAGAACGTTTAAACTTGCTTATAAAGTGCTAATGGACAATAATATCAGCTAATATATTTAATATTAAAATAAGGGTTATTATGACCGTGGGTTCACTTGTTCAATAACTTGCATGGGTTGGTGTTACTTATGGGAACTTTTACTGTGTATTTGACATTTGTTATAAATTTAACTTAATATCTTAATATAAGCTTCCAATTAATGAAGAGATTCAAATCATCTTAGATCTTCATTTTAATGATTTTCGGTAAGACTCAATTCTTTTTGTTTAGTTCTGCCACTTGTATGTAACATTATCACCAACTATAAATGGGGTAACCAGTCCATGTTTTGACGTTCATTTTGATACAACTTTTAAATTTCTTTTGGGGAATATTTTCATCATATTTTATACTACTACTTCTAGTATCTTCGGAAACTTCTGTTGCAAATGAGGATTTAGGTTAACAGATCAGGTACTAGAATGAGTTTTTTCTACAGTATTCATCTTCAATCTCTTTTTACAAATCTTTTCTGCAGCATTTTATCTAACTTTATATTGACAAAAGAAATGTGTTCAAACCCCCTTAAAAATGTTAAAACACTGCTGATTTTACCTTATAAGCAAGAATAAACGGACAATGGAATGGTTAGATTTAATTTGAGAAAACTAAATAAGGCTAATATACTTAGTATGAATTTACGATGCATTTTCTTTTCAAAAGAATATCTAAAATGTAAAGCAAGATTGAATTAAATAAATATCACTAAAAACACTTTCCCAGATCTGACTCCAACTCAACTCATTAGAAAAACCAACTTCAACTTCGTAACAAAACTACCAACTCAACAAAACTCATTTGAACACTAAGATTTCTTCTTCTTTTTAAATTTTATATAAAAATATATTAAATAAAACTACCAACTCAACAAAACTCATTTGAACACTAAGATTTCTTCTTCTTTTTAAATTTTATATAAAAATATATTAAATTTTTTTTTTAAATTTTCTAGTGTTTGAGTACATGACGCCTTAACTGATATTTATTACTGCACTTATAAGGACAATCAGCACACTTGAACAATTTCTCTTTCAAATGAGTCGTCATATGCACTTTCAGATTATCTTTACGATTAGAAACAAAACTACACTCAGAACATGGGTATTTCCGTTCATTGGAATGAGTGCGAATGTGGGTAAGGAAATTGCTTCTATGGTTGCCTTCATATTTGCATTCGGAGCATTTATACATCTTTGTTTTGGTATGCATGTTCTGCGTATGTATTTTCAAATTTGTCCTGGATTTGCATTCGTAACTACACATTGTACATTTGAACAATTTGGTATCACTGTGTATTACAGAATGTGTTTTTAATGAGGATGACTTATAACACTTAAAATCACAATGAGAGCAAGCATATGAATACCGACCACCGTGACGTCTGGCCTCATGCTCTTTCAAATGTATCTTTCTATTAGTCCCGAAATCACATTTTGAACATTTGAATAGTTTTTCGCTGGAGTGTTGTAACATGTGTTCCTTCATTCTAGTTTTACAATTGCTACCGTAATTACATTCAGAACATAAGAATTGTTTCTTCTGAGTATGATTAAGAATATGAACTTTCAAATTTTGCGAATAACTAGTAGAATAATCACATTCTGAACATCTATAAGTTTTATATTCAAAGTGGTTTTCAAGATGAAGTTTTAAACACTTTTTTAGATTCGTCTTATAATCGCATTCAGGACAATGAAATATTTTCATACCAGTGTGATTTAAAAGATGAGCTCTGAAGGTAGTAATACGATTAGCTTTATAACCACATTCAGAGCAGGTATATAACTTTGATGGTAAATGAATTAAAAGATGGTCCTTAAATTTATTTTTATGGTGACTTGAGTAATTGCATTCAGTGCACTTGCGAAGTTTTGCATGAATTTGAGAATGGAGAGTAAAATGCTTTTCTTTTTTAGTCTCAAAATTACATCTTTTACATTTAAAGATTCTATCACTGTTGGGATCACAAGAATGCAAGTTAAATGCGGCAACATCAGAGCTTTCATAAGAACATTTTGAACATTTAAATGAAGAATGAGTTGATAAATGAGAATCAAGCTCACTTTCATCGTTACCTTCAAAACTGCACTGAGAACAAATAAACCTTTTTTCGCTGGAATGAGAAGACAAATGTTGCGAAAGTTGCTCTTCATCATTGCATTCGAAGCTGCACTGAATGCATTTATGCAAGTTTGTATCCGAATTCAAATTTATTTCTTGGTTTACTTCTTTTTCATCCTTATACATCATCGATATTATATCAGACAAGGAATAAACCTTTTTTAAATTCTCCAACTGAGCTGTAATATAACCACAATCATTTATTTCTTTATGCAGTAGCAGATGAGATACAAGAGTAGAATAAAATTCACATTTAAAATCACACACATCACATTTATATTCTCTTTTCATTTGGGCATTGGCACTATATCCAATTAAGTGTGACATTTCATCCTCAAAGTCAGAATCCTGATGTTTGAGACTGTCTGACATTTCGCTGTGCTCTTTATGGTCAAGTTGTCCGTAGTAGTATCGCGGGACCGTCTTGACTCTTTTTTCCCTAAAACAAAGGAACACGCATTCAATTTCTCTTGTGGATTGACATAAGTGAGATATCAGATGATTTTTGAATGTGTCTGTATCACTGCTTTCATAATGGCATTCAGGGCATTTCTGGACTTCAGAATGAATTTGTGAATGAAATTCCAAACACTTTTGATTTTCAGTTTCAAAACTGCACTCTGAGCATTTTAAAGGTTCTTTAAGAGATGGAATAGAAGCATTATCAACCAATGATATTCTATTATTATAAATTAAAAGCATTATCTCTGATAAAGATAAAGAACAATATTTTGTGCTTTTTGATTGATTAACAATATCACATTTTTGGGGAATTTATCACTTTCTTTGGAGCAGCGATTTTATTATGAGAACTAAATCCCCTTTGTAATTTGTTCCAAAATCACAATAGTCACATTTGAATATTTTAATATTTTTATGTTTTGCACAGTGTGCATTTAAATTATCTTTAAATATCCCGTTTTCTTAACTTGTTATCCTTTTCTTTATTCTTTAAGATTTAAATGTGTTTTTTTCCTGTCTTTACTGACAATTTTGTTCTTTTTTATTTTTGTGTTTAAAGTGACTTAGTAGATGCTCTTTGAATGTCTCTGCATCCTTACTTTCAAAATTGCATTCTGTGCATTTCTTAACTTCAACATGAATTTGTGAATGCAGTTTGCAAGATTTTTAGATTTCCTGTTTCAAATGTACATTCCATACACTTCAAAACTTCAATGGTGGCTCGATCAGAAGCAAGAAGATCCAATGAATTATCTTTAATTATTTAGGATATATTTTTAATGATAAAGGAAACAAATGATAATTTACTAATGAAGTGAGTTGAAACATTTATTGAGAATGTTTTACCTATTATATATGGATTTCGAAATGTGGGAGTAATGGTAGCTTGTAATTTGTTTTAAAATAACAATGTTCACACTTGGATGTATAACTTATATATTGATTCATATGTTTTCGTTCGCATTTGATGTTTGGCGAGTATAAGACTTCATGATATAGGACCGAAATGTGATGGTTGTGTGAGTGTCAAGTCAAAAAGTGTTCATTTTCTCGCCTTCTGATATGACATGGCTAATTGAACTATGCGACTTTTATTTTTGATGTTCATAACTACATTCTTGGCATTTAAACTTTTTCTTTCTACGAGGCTCGTCATTATCCGATATAAAGTCAGAGTCCTGACTTTTTTGGCTCTCTGACATTTTACTGTGCTCATCATCAGATGATTCGTCTATAACAGTCATGTTGGACCGTCTTGATCTTTTTCTGAAAGAGTAAGGAACAGATTCACTTTCACTTATGGCCTGATGCAAGTGAGTTTTAATAAGATGATTTTTGAATGTCTCTGTATCAGTACTTTCATAACTGCATTCAGGGCATTTCTGGACTGCAGAATGAATTTGTGAATGAAATTCCATACACTTTTGATTTCTAGTTTCAAAGCTACACTTTGAGCATTTTAAAGGTTCTTTAAGTGGTGGAATAGAAGCATTATCCACCAATGATATTCTATTATTATAAATTAAAAGCATTATCTCTGATAAAGATAAAGAACAATATTTTGTGTTTTTCGACTGATTAACAACAACGCAATTTTTGTTGGAATTTAATTCAGCTTTCGTTGAGCAACATTTTAAATTATGACTAACTAAATTTTTTTGGTAATTTGTTTCAAAATCACAATAGTCACATTTGAATAATTTAATATTTTTATGTTTTGCACAGTGTGCATCATACGATTCTTTATATTTGGTTTCATAAGAACAATCACTGCATTTAAATTTCTTAATACTTGTATGACCTTTTATAATTATTTCTGAACTGGAATGTGATTTCAATTTGAAATCGGTAATGGCAGGCTTTTCATTTCCATGAAACCTATTTTCTGATCTATTCTTGTCATGAGAATTACTTTGTTTACTCCACGAACCTGAATCTTTACAATTATTTATTTACATGTTGTCAGCTGAACTGTCGATTACAATTATTATTATTATTAGCATGTTTTCACAGTCTTCACCATCAGTTAGGTCTTCAGAAATAGATTTTTGGGATTGTCTTAATCTTAATTTCTTACATGCATACAAACTTCTATCTTCATCAAAGGAGCAGTTCTTCCTGGGACGTTTTTGTCTCAATTTCTTTCTATAATCTTTCCTTTGGCATTGCTCCAAAATCTGAAAGAATAATAATAATTAACTATAAAGAGGAAGTAAGGAAACCATTTCAAGACAAATGTAGATTATTTGGACTAGTAACGTAATGAATATTTTTTTTTGTAGGCATATATATATATTATATATATATATATATAATATATATATATATATATATATATATATATATATATATATATATATATATATATATATATATATATATATTATATCTATATATATATATTAATATATATATATATATATATATATATATATATATATATATAATATATATATATAATATATATTATATATTATACGGTATAAATATATATATATATAAATATTTATAATTAAAAAAATTTATAAAATAATTTATATATAATATATTATATATATATATATATAATATATTATATATATTAGATGGTGGTGTACCGGAATTCCGGCCGGAATTCCGGCCGGAATTTGACATTTTTTCCGGTTCCGGTTCGGCCGGAATTTGACATTTTAATTTATTCTGAGAAAAATTTGCTTGGAAAGAGATGGACAAACTTTTAGCCTAGTCCCCATCTTTTTTAAAACAAAATATAATAGTAGCCTCGTGTAGTGTTCATACAGTGTATTAAAGTTTACTCAAATACCTAAAATATAGGATTATAGATATTCACGATTAATAATTCAAATTCACCTATCAAAATTAAAAAAGACTGTATGAGATATATATATATATATATATATATATGTATTATATACATATATTTATATATATATATAAAATAATGTGTGTATATGGTTTTTTAGTTTGTTGTTGTTGTTGGGATAGGTGTGGTGACGTTGGTGTGTGTTGGTTACTGTGAGGTTATGGCTGGTTATGGTGTTTGGTGTAGTTTTGTTAGTTTTATTTTTTATTGTGTGCTTAGGGCTGTAGGTTAGGGGGTTGAGGTTTGGTTTGTTATGTGGGTAGGTGTTTTTTATTATTGGTTATGTGTTGTGTAGTTAGGTAGGTGTTGTGTATATGTGGGGTGAGTTGGTATATATGGATATATGTTTATGTTGTGAGGTGAGTAGGAGTAGGGGGTGATGTTGTGTGGGTTGTTTATGGTTATTGATTTATTTGTAGTGGATGTTGGGTTTGTGTTGGTGTGTAGGAGTGACGGTGTGTATATGAGTGATTTGAGGTGTTAGTTTTGGGTAGGTTATGTATAGGGGTTGGTAGTGTGAGTTCTTCGGTGTGTGTTATTGTTGGTGTTTGTTTTATGATTAGTTGTTGTGGTGGTTGTGGTGTGGTTGGGTATTTGTTTCTGGTTGCATGTGTGTTGTTTGGTTGTCGTGGTGTGTATTTATGTGTGCTGAGGGGTATTGTATGCGTGTGATGTGGTGTGTATTTGAGGGTTTAGTTCTGTTATGTTTTATATGAGTTATTGAGTTGTCAGCGGTTTTTGTTTGTGTTTTGAGATGGGAGGGGTTGTGAGTTTGAGTAGGAGTTTGGTGGTAGTGTATCGGTATTAGGTGTTTTATTTGTGGTTTGGTTTTGTAGTGGGTGTTATATAATGTGTAGGTGAGTGTTGGTTGTGAGGTATTTGATTGTTTGATGGGTGTGAGGTAATGATATATAGGGTTGAGGTATAGTATTATGTTGGTTGTTTGGTGGTGTGAGTGGTGGTTGTTTAGTTGCTTATGTTGTTGAGTTGGGGTGGTATTATATTGTTTTAGGGTGGTTTGTATTGTTTGGTGTTTTGTTTGCTCTGTTGTTATTGATGTGTTATTTGTAGGTTGATGAGGTTGTACGTGCGAGGGGCGTGAGCTGTTGTGGTATTGTACGGTATTTTATGTGTTTGAGGAGTGTGGAGTGTGTGCGATGTATTTGTGGTGAGGTATGTGATATTATGTTTTTATGTTGGTGATATTGTTGTGTTTTAGGTTTATGTTTGTTTTGCTTTTGTAGTTAGTATATATATTATGTAATATATAGTATTAAATTTGATATTGATAAATAAAAATGTAATTATATTATATTATATGAGTGGGGTTTTTATAGGTTGATATGTTTATCTTATGTGTGAGGGTTCTTGGTAGTGGTTTGGTTGTGGTCATGATTTGTTATTGTGGAGTTTGTGGTGTGTTCGTGTTTTGTGTTTTAGGAAGTGCACGTTAACTGTATATATTGGTATAATATTGTGATGAAGGCTAGATATAGTAAGTGTGTTGTGATGTGTTGAGGTGGAGCGTTGTGTTGTTGCTGTTTGTTTTATCAGTGGATGTGTTAGTGGTTAGTATGTTGTGTGGTATTGAGCGTGTTATAGCTTTTTGTGTATAGGTGAGGAGGTGTTATTGTTAGTTTGTTTGGGGGTGTGGTGTGTTTGTGGATGGGTTGGTGGTTGTTTGTGTGGTATTGGTTGTTGTGGTCTTGGGCTGTTGGGGTGTGGAGTTGTGGTGGTGAGGTTAGTGGTTTGGTTTGTTCATTGTGGGTTTACGTGAGTGTGGGTATTGTTCTGTTTTTGGGTGCGGTCCGTGAGTTTATGTGGTTGATGGTGATTAGGTGCGTATTGGGTGGAGTGAGGGTTGTTGCAGTTGATTGTGTGGTGTTTGTATCGTGTTGGTTTGGTTGTGTGTTTTAGTGAGTGTGAGAGGGTAGGTTGTGTAGGTGTTATTCTAGGGTTTTGGGTTATAGGGTGTGTTATGGTTTGGTGTGGTGTAGTTTAGTTGGGTTTGTGAGGTGTTTGGGAGTAGTTTTTAGTTTTGTTGTGGGTGTTAGTGGATTTATTGTTGGTTTGTAGGTGAGTTGTGTGTGAGGTTGAGTGTTTGTTTATGGGTGTGATGTAGTAGGTTTATATATATATATATATAGTGTATGAGGTAGTATGATGTTGAGCTGGGGTATGGGGTGATGTTAATGGTAGGTTGAGAGTGTTGATGTGTTGTATCCTAGAGTTGGTGAGGTTTTTGAGGTGATGTGGTGTGTTTGGAGGTTGTGTATGTAGGTTTTTGAGTTTGTTATTGTTTGAGTTTATTGTTGTTGTTGTTATTGTGAGGTGTGGGTTTGATATATATAGTACATCATTTTATATATGAGGTTGGAAGGTTGAGACTGTGTGTGCTGGGGTTGTTGTAGATAACACGTTGGTGTTGTGGTTGTTTGAAGAAGTGAGTTGGCGTGAATTGTGGTGAATTAAAAGAAAACTGGTGGCTGTGGGGTGGGTTTCGGAGCGTTAGTTTGGTTGTGTTGGTATGGTCGTCGGTTATGGTGTTCGTGATATTAGTTGACGTGTTGTGTTGTGTGTTGTCAAGATTATTTTTTGTGTTCTGGCGTGTGTGCGAGTTGTGAAGAGTTGATTTAAGGTAGTATGATTTTCTCTGATATTTTAGATTTACCCTGATTTGCTCTGATAATTTAGGTTTATCTTAATTTGTTCTGATATTTTAGTGGATAGGTGATAGTGGTTGTGTTGTGGGCTGAGTGTGGTTTGTTGGGGTGTTATATGGTGGTTTTGTGTGTGTGTGGTTGTGGTTGTGTTGGTGTTTTTGGGTGGTGCCGTTGTTTGTCGTTTGTGTTGTTTGGTGTGTCGTTTTGTGTGTGCTGTTGTTTTTTGCGTGTAGATGAGTCGGTGGTGGTTTGGTGTGTTGTGTGTTTGTCGTTTTGTTCCTTCTCATTGATCCTACATATATTAATTTCTTTCTCTCTACGATGGTTCTTATAAATTGAGGTGTTTTCTGTTGAATTATGTGAGTTGTCGTGGTTTGTAGAGAGGAGTTCGTTTGTCGAAGGTTGTGTCTTTCTCTGTTTTAACAATTTCAATCTTTTGAAGAGGCAATGGTCTTGGTTTTGTTTGTGTGGCGTTTCTGTGTGGTCTGTTATAGCGATTGGTGGTGGTTGTTTGGCTCTAATGTGACGTGTTGCATTAGGTTCACTTTCACGTTTGCTTCGAAAGTGGTTTTGCTGGTTGATTTAGGTGTTAGAACTGAGAGTGATGATTGTTGTTTTTGTGTGTTAGCGTTAGAGATTGGGTGTGTTCTCTTTTGTTTCTGTAATGTGCTTGGTGGGGTGTTGTGTTTTGGGGTGTGTTTGTTGCTGGTTCCGATGATTTTTGAGGTGTGATTCTGGTGGTGTTGGTGCATAGTATTGTTGGGGGCTGTGCTCTTTAGGTTAGTGAGTTTTGTATGTTGTTGGTATGTTGTGTGGTGTTGTGGTGATGAGAGTGGTCTGGGCGGGCGATTTTTGTGTTCGTTGAAAATTACTCATGGTGCGTGTCGGGTTGCGTCGTGTATACTGGCGTTGTCCTTTGGTGCGTTGTTTTAGGCGTGTCGTTATTGTGTGTTTTAGCGTTTTTGTGTGTAGGTGGTGTTGTGAGTTTGGCGTTTCTTGTTTTTTTTGTGTTTTGTGTTTTTGCGTTTATCTATTTGGGAGGTGTTCCTGTTGTGTGTTCCAGAATGTTATGGGTGTTAGTGTAGTGTGTGATTGTGTGGTTTTTGTTTTGTCCGCGTTCGTTTTGTCTGAGTGTTCATGTTTTGTGGGGTTGTGGTTGTGTGTGTTTTCATTGTGTGCGTTGGCTTGTCATTACTTCCGCTCCCGTTAGTTGTTTTGTTTAGTTCTGATTGTGAGTTTGATGAGTTAGTGACTGAGTTATTGTGGTTTGGTTGTGTCATGGTTGTAGTTGGGAGTGCGTGGTGTGGCTCTCGCTTACGTTGGATTTTGTTTCTGAAGAGGACAATTAGGTTCTTTTTTTGATAAGTAGGTTTTGTTGTTCTTTGCTGATGGTTGATGGGCCTGTGTGGTTTTGTTGTCGTGCTGGGTGTTCCTTGGGTGTTTGATGTGCGATAGATGAGTGATCTCACTGTTTATTCTTTTATATGTCTCGTGTTTGTCTGTTTCTCTTCTTCTTGTAGTTTTCTCGCTTCTGCCCCGGTGTTGTTTTATGTTTTATTTTGTGGTCTCTTATGTGTTATATATTTATATTGGGTGGGGCTGGGGGAGAGCTCAAATATTGTTATATAGATTGATGATTTGTTAGAGTTTTGGAATTTTGCCTTTTTATTAGTTTCCGTGTTGTTGTAACCATGAGATAAGGTTGGTGGGTGGGGTCAGTGTTATAGTTGGTGTCTTGGGGTTCTATTTAGATTTGTTTGTTGTTGTGATATGGAAGGAGTGAGGTTCGCCTTCTGCGCATGTTGAGCAGTTGCAGAGCTTAAATGGATTTGAATTGTTCTATATATTATATGTTGTTTGTTGTGAGGGTTCTCTCTGCTGTCGTCTAGAGTTGCCTTCTTGTGGGTGTGGTTCGTTTATAGAGCGGAGTTCGAGAGTTCTTTACCTGATGAATCGATTAGTATTATTGTTTATTTTTTTCTCAGTGTGCCCTGTTTTGTGTGTGTGTGATGGGGTGTGGGTTTTGGTGGGTGACGTTGTTGTGGAGGCGGATTTCTTTTTGAGATGTTTGTGTTGGTCTATAGTGGGCTGGCAAGATGTTTCGGAGTCCATTTATGGTCCTCTTTGGTATTTCTTGTTGGTTATATTTGTGCGTGTACAGCTAATTTTTGTTAGGTTTGAAATTACTGGTAATGATGATAATGTGTGCAAATATTCCTGGACGTATTTTTGTTGGTTTGTGTGGCTTTGTTATAGAGAGTGCCGAGGTGTTGGGTGTTTTGTGTTTCTGTTTGTGGTGGTGTTGGTTGTTAGGGAGATATACGGTGTGCATGCGTGTTGTGTAAAGTGGGTTGTAATGTGTTGGTGTTATGTGTTTGTTTATGTGTAGGATATTGTTGGTGGTTTAGTTACGTTATGATTATTATTAAGAGTTATTGGACTTGTGTTGTTGTTTGTATGTGGGTGTTGGTTTGTGGTTGCGTTCTTGGTGTCGGGTTGAAACCGTCATTTGCTTCGAGATGTCTTTTGTCTATTTTCTGTATATGTGGGTTCTGTGTCGTATGGCGGTCTTGGGTTTTGTAGATGTGGTATTTGTGCTATGGAGATGGGGAGTGTGTGAGGTGGTGTGTTTGTGGGGTGGTTGAGAATTTCCGGTTGGAATTGTTTATCGTAATGTTGTCATGTATTATACGTCTATTAATGTGATGTTTATATTTCTCGTAGAGATTTGACCTGGTAACATACTCTGCAATCGAGTAACACAGTCCCATTTTTTCAAAACTCGCTGGTAAGCTAGAGAGGAGTTTTCTTATTCACTTAGATGATTATTATTATATTTATGGTTGGTATTCCGTTTGTTGAGATTTGGTATTTTAGTTGGCGTGGCTTTTGAGTGTGAGCTTGTAGTGTTTAGTAATGGTTGTAGGTATGGGTGTCGGTGTGATTCATGGCTCTGTTTGTGTGTTGATTGTCGATTTTATGGTTTCGGTATACTTGATATTTGTAGCTGGTTTGCTTTTTGTTCTTCTGATGATTTGTGCGCTTTGTAGCTGTTGTGGTGTTGTTGGTGTTTGTTGTGTTGTTTGTTGGGTTGTGTGTTTGTGTTGGGGTGGTGTGTTTGTGGTTGGTGAAGTTGGTTGTAGTGTACATTCTTTCTCTACCAAAATCATTTTCTACCAGGGGTAGTGGTGTGTTATTTTTTGGGTTTTTTTGTTTTGTGGTTTTGATGGGATTGTGTTGGTTGGATTTGTTTTGGGTGATTTAGGTGTGATGATTCCTTGTTTGGGCGTCTAAGGTATATTTGTGGTTTACCGTGTATATTCGCGTTTTGTTTTGGTCTTCTTGTACTTGTGTTGTCGTTGATCGAGTGGTCTGGTTGTCTAGCGGTCTGTTAGCTTGTCGGGGTGTGTATAGGTTGGTGGATTATTATGATTGGTGTTGTTATTTTCTGTGACTTTGTTTATAGCTGTTTTTGATTTGGTGCAGTTGCGTTATATAGTTTCGTTTGGTTGTTGTTTGCTTGTGTGAGAGATATGTTGGCGTTGCTTGCTCTGTGTTATATTGAGACTGTGTGCGGTGGACTGTTTTTATGTTGTGTCTTATCGTGTGCTCTTGTTTTGTGGTTTTTGTGTTTGGGGTGGCTGTGCTTGGGTGTGGTTGTTGTTTTGTGGTGTTTGTGTTGGTTTGTGTTGTTGTTGGTGTGCTGTTTGGTTGGTTGTGTGGTTGGTGTGTTGGTGGTTAGCTGGTGGGGTTGTGGTTTGTGCCGGTGGTTGGTTGCTTTGTGCTCTGGGGCTTGATGTGCTGATTTTTTTGTTTGTGTCTGGTTGTGTGCTCGGTGGTGGGTGTGTGTTTTCCCCTGTTCTATGGTGCTTATATAACAGAGACGTCTTCTGTTGTGTTTTGTATTGCTGTTTCTATTTATTTTGTGAGGTTAGTGGGTGGTGGTGTTGTGATGCCGTGTTTTGGGTTGGTTGTTGGGTGGTGTGTTTTGATGGCACGTTCGAGTGTCTGGTGTGCTTTTGGTTTTCAATGTAATGATTTTTTTGTCCATATTATTTTGCGATTATTTATTACTAAATATAAGATTTGTTATTTGTTGAAAGTTATATAAAATATTTTTTTTGCATTTCCTTTTATAGTTAACAGGTTTAGGTGTGGTGTTGTGGTGCGAGTGAGGTAAGGAGTTCCGTTGGTTTGGTGGGTTTCGGCGGCTCGTAATGTTTGTGGGTGGATGAGATATTTGTTGCGAGGTGTCGCGGTTGTACACCCCTAATGTGTATGTTGTGTTGTGAGGTTTTTTATTCGTATTTTGTTTATTATTGATTATAGTTATATTTGTATTGAGTAGTATTGTGATTGTTTTGGTGATTTGTTGTTTGGTGTGAGGGATTGGTGAGTTTGAGCTGTGGTTGTGTGATCTTGTTTGTTGTTATGTAGTGAGTGTGGTGTGTTGGTGTGGTTTTTGTGGGAGTGTGTGTGTAGTGTGAGTTGGGGGTGTGAGTGGTTGGGTGGTAACTATTTGTTTTGACGTTAGTTCTTTAGTATTTAGTATATATATATAGGTTTATGGTTGTTAGGTATTTTTATGTGGTTTCTCTTTTTGTCCCTTTGGGACCCGTGTTATATTTGTTTTTATTTGTTATTAGTTTTTATGGAGTGAGAGTGAGTAGTGAGGGTGTGAGTGTTGGGGTGGTGTGTTATTGAGTGTATTAGTTTTTCTGTCAAATTTTTCAATAGAAGATACAAAATTTGTTTTTTTTGTACATATATTTGTTTATTTGTGTGTTCCAGCATGTGTGTGAGCAGAATGAAAGAATACATAAATTAATAAATGTGCTTGGCAATTTTGTGGTATTGTTGTTTGTTGTGTTCGTTGATTATTGGTGGTGGTGGAGATTGGGTGTTTTTTTAGTGGTTGTTGTGGGTGTGGTGGTTTGATGTCGGGTTTGTGTGTTAGGTTGTAGATGTGTTGGTAGTTGTAAGGATTTTTAAATTTTTGGTTATGTGTTATCGTGTTTTTGTGGGGTGTCTGATGGTAGCTGTGGTTTTAATGCTGTGTTGTTCTGTGCCGTTAGTGTTTAATGCTGTATGCGGATGTTGATTGAGTGGATTTTTTTTGGATCGGTATGTATGTGTATATGTTTTTGTATATATGTGTATATACATATGTGATACGCCGGGTTTTATTATGGGTATGGTTGTGGTTGTTTCTGTGTTATTTAATATTATATATTAGTGTGAGTTATTTGTAGTTTGGTTGGGGTTTTTGTTTGATTTTGTGGTTAGTGTTGGTGTAGGTTTGAGTGAGGTATTGTTATGGTGAGTGTTTTGTTTGTGTGAGTTTGGTTAAGTTGAGGTGGTGAGTGGTGTTTTTATTTGAAGTGTATTGTATATATTATATTGTATATT
This sequence comes from Trachelipus rathkii, assembly GCA_015478945.1. Taxonomy (NCBI): domain Eukaryota; kingdom Metazoa; phylum Arthropoda; class Malacostraca; order Isopoda; family Trachelipodidae; genus Trachelipus; species Trachelipus rathkii. The sequence continues at coordinate 65,526 of JABUQX010082038.1, forward strand.
GTATTGTGTAATTATTAATTTTTATATGAGTTTCTTATCCTAAAATTTCCATTTTTTTGGTTTGGGGTTAGTAGTGTATGTTGATTGTGTGAGTGAGTATATATATATATAATATTGAGGGTGTGTATTGTTGTTGTTGTTTTAGTTGTTGATGTGATTGTATGTTTGGAGGTATATATATATATATATATTATATATATATATATATAATATATATATATATATATATAATATATATATATATATTATATAATATATACTATATATATATATATATATATATTAGGATTTTTTGTGGTGAATTAGGTTGTTGGTTATTATGGTGGTTGCTGTGGTGGTTAGTTTGATTTTGTAGGTGAGTTAGTGGCTAGGGTTTTTGTTGAGGGTTTGAGTGTTGATGTTTTGGTTGTAGTTTGTTTATAGGTGTATATGATATATGATAGTATATATGTTTTTGAGTATATGTTTGTGTGTGTGGTTTGGGGTTGAGGTTTGTTTAGTTGGGTTTTGTGTATACTATTATCTATTGTAGTGAGTGTGATTGTGTTTTTTAGTGGTTGATGGGTTGTTGTTTATCGAGAGTGAGTATATATATATATATATATATATGAGGGAGAGCATACGCATTACCTCCCATTTTAATGCTTCACCTTTCTCTTTTACGTTCATATCACACTCATCCTCCAGACAACAATCATAAACACCAACTTTTATCCACATATTTACACATACTATATCACACCCCTTCTTTCTAGCAACATCTTACAAACATAACCTATCCCTTATATCTCCTATATGTGGGGGAGAAAGAATTACCCACCTCGTATGTCCTACATGTCGTACAAGGCGACAAAGGGAAGGTGGTAGTTGGGTTGGCTGCCCACTACGACCTATCTTTTGTCAGGAAGGCTAATGCATGCCTCGGAGAAGGTCGTGATCGCCGTAAACGGCCTTCTATCTTTCGGCGCAAAATGTATGAATCGTATGGGTAATGGAATGTCGAGGAATAAATGGGGATCAGTAAGTAGAGATGGTGGATGGATGTAGAGGAAGGGTAAATTTTGATTTGCTCGCTGTAAACTGAAACAAAATAAAGGAAACGGTAAAATAGTGTGTGTGGTGGTGAAATGTGTGTGTGCTGGTGTGGAAAGGAATGAGAGGGGGGGGGGAGAAGGAGTTGCAATTCTCAGTTGTGTGACTGATTTTGTGTTACTGAAGGAGATGTTAAAGTGTGTGCTGGATTGTTTAAATCAGTGAGGAAGTTAGGAATGGGATTATCGGATCATTATGTTTGTTTTTATGTAAAATTTAAGTTAGTGGGGGCTTGGATGGAGAAGAAGATGTGGGTAGAATAAGAGTGAGAAGTTAGGTGAACAGGTAATAAGGTTAGTATTTAAGAGCTCTCGCAAGTAAATCAGTTGAATGTGAACAAGTTTGAAAACTGAACAAATCTGGGAACAAATGAAGGAAGCAGTTGTTAGCCAGTGCAAAGGATGTATGTGATGCGCTAAAGTAAGAAGTAAGAATGTTAACAAGTGGTGGTGGATTGAGGTAATGCAAGAGGTTAAAAGTATAAAAAGAAGCGTGTTGAATGCACTAAAATCCAATGATGAAGTTTCAAGATGATGTTTAGAGTTAATATAGGAGGAAAAAAGAAATAACTAAAAGGTTGCATACGAGGAGGAAAAAAAAAAAGCAGATTAAAATTGACAGTTTGGAAGGAGGAATGAATGGGGATTACAAGGGAAAGGGAGCTTTTCTGGAAGGAAGCACGGAAAGAATTAAGAATGAGAATAAGGGGAATCTGCTTTAGAAAATGAAGTAGGGAATGAGCTTCGTAACTGATGGAATGGATTTGAGGGAGTGTGGAAGGAACAACACTGCGAAAATCTGCATAACATTGGAGAAATGAAGAGTGTTAGTGAAATGTGTGGGGTTAATGGGGCCATGAAGGAATCGGGTATTTTGGAATGGGTCCATTGTAAGGAGAGGTAATGGGTAGAGTAGAAAGTTGAAGAAGAATGATAAATCTGCGGGTATAGATGAAATTAACTGGTGAAATGATCAAGAAGCGAGATGAGGCGAACTGGTGATTGATTGGATTTGGAAGTTCGGTAACAAAGCGTTTATGGAGGCTATAGTTCCAAGGGATTGGAGGAGAGCAGTAATAGTACCCTTATATAATGGTAAGGGAGATAAGGGTAACGGTAGGAATGATAGGGGAATTAGTTTATTGAGTGGTTTGTAGGGAAAGATATATGATGCTGGGTATTTTGGTCGAAAGCAGTGTGCGAGTGAACCTGAAGGAACTGATTGGTGAGGAACAAGGTACGTTTAAGGAAGTGGTGAGGAATGTGTGTGGATTAAAATTTTACAATGAACAAATGATTGAGAAAAATGAAGGCGAGAAGAAGAATAAATTGTTATTTAAATATATAATTGAACATGGATTTGGAACAGATGTATGATAGGATTAATAGAGTAGCTCTAGATGGCAGGTGTTAGTGATATATGGTGTTGTGTTGGCCTTCTGAATGGAATCAAGTATGTATGACGATAGTGGACGCGTGTGTAAGAATAGGTGATGTTGAAAGAAGTGATTATTTTAATATTAAAGCGGAGTGAGGCAGGGATGTGTTATGTCTGCCTGGTTATTCAATTTGTATTATGGATGAAGTTAGTTGAAAGAATTAATAGTTGGGGTGGCGGAGATGGTATTAGATGATGGAAGATGGAATCGAGGTGGAGGGTTCCATATACCTATGTATGATGCGAATGATTTGGTTTTGTGGCGGTAAAGTCTGAGATATTTGAGATGATTGGTAAAGAGATATGGCAGGGTGTGTAAAAAGAGGGGTTTGAAAGTAAACTAGATAAGAAGTAGGTTATGGTTGTGAGTTGAGACAGTCCTCGGTGTGAAGTTATGTAGATGATGAGCAGCTGGAACATGTGACTGGAAAGTTTACAATTTTAGGATATATTTGATACGGAAACTTAACATTTGATGGATGCAGAAGGAAGTCACAAATTTTTTAGATCCAAAGTTGTGTGGCCTAGTGCAATTAAATCGTTGGTGGATGGTAAGGGACTAAGAGTCTTGAGTGCGGTAAGATCTTACATGAGGGTAATTTTTGTTACTTGTTAATGTATAGTAGTGAGACTATGGTCTGGAATAAGAAGTATAGATCTAAAGTACAATGTGTTCAGATGGACAATCTTAGGGGCGTGTTAAGTGTGGGAAAAATGAAAAATTGGGGGAAGGAAGATTAGAGAGTTTTGTGTGTAAGAAAGGGATAGAAAATAAATGAAAGTACGTTGAAATGGTTTAGTCACGTGGAAAGGATGGATGATAGTCGGTTGGTTAAGCGGATGTAAGCGGTGAGTGTGTTGGAAATCGACCGGCTGGGAGACGAAAAAAAGTGGATGAGTCAGTAAAGGAATGTCTGGAGGAGAGAAATGTGAGTTTGGCAAAGGCGAGAAGAAAGGTGTCGCAATAGGAGTGAATGGCGGGGTTTTGTAGGTGGTATGGTTGCGGCCCACCTGGGCCGAAGGATGAACCCCACATGACTAATTATAATATATTGTTTTTGAATAATGTAGTGTATAATAGATATGTTAGGCCAGTATTTGAATATTGTCTACAATTTTTTAGCACCCTCCTTATTTAAAAAAAGACATAGATATGCTGGAGAGGGCGCAACATAAAGCAACGAGGAGGGAGATTTTTGGCTTTGAGGATAAGAATAGGTGTGAAGTTGTCTAGATAGGCCCATGCAGCTTCTTAAAGCATTATTCTTATTTATTATTTATTATGGCTTGACTGGGACATTCTAGAGGGGCCAATGCGGCTTCTTAATTATTAATATTATTGGTCTTCTTCGGCAGTCTAAAAAAAGGACCATGCGGCTTCTTAAGTATTATTCTTATTTATTTTGAGTTGACTGGGACATTCTAGAGGAGTCAATGCGGCTTCTTAATTATTATTGGTTGACTGAAACAGTCTAGATAGGTCCATGCGGCTTCTTAAATATTATTCTTATTTATTATTTATTATGGGTTGACTGGGAAATTCTAGAGGGGCCAATGCGGCTTCTTAATTATTAGTTTTTATTGTTTGACTGGGACAGTCTAAAAAGGACCATGCGGCCTTTCTTAATGTATTATTCTTATTTAATCTATGAGTTGACTGGGACATTCTAGAGGGATCAATGCGGTATTCTTTAATTATTATTTTATTATTAATTATTATTGGTTGACTGGGACAGTCCATCAGAATAGGCCCATGCGGCTTCTTAAGTGTTATTCTTATTTATTACTTATTATGGGTTGACTAGGACATTCTAGAGGGGCCAATGATGCTTCTTAATTATTAAATTTTATTGGCTGACTGAGACAGTCTAAATATGACCATGCAACTTCTTAAGTATTATTCTTATTTTTATGCGTTGACTGGGACAATTCTAAAGGGGTTAATGGCGTCTTCTAATTTACTATTCTTAAGTTATTGAATGGGTTGACTGGGACAGTCCTGATAGGCCATGCGGACTTCGAATTATTATTCTTCTATTTTAAATAAATTTATTTGGATATAAAATACGAACCTCTAAGCCAGTGGTGCCCAACCTTTAATTCTATCTCGAGCAAATAAAGAAATTTAAAGAAAATTTTAGGCGAGCCAGCACACATAGGACTGACCGACGCACTATATCATTATTTTTATTATTATTATTAATTTATTATTATTATTATTATTTAATTATTATTATTGATTATTATTATTATTTATTTATTATATATATTATATATAGGTATATAATATATATATATCATTATATATATATATTATATATAATATATATATAGTATATATATATATATATATATTTAATTATTATATAGTATATATATTATATATTATATTGACTGCCACCACGTCAATGGCATTGCTCTTGGTTCAAAGTAGGTGGAAATAAAGGAAAGTATATCCCACTCAGTACTTGCCTAAACGCAATTCCCTCAGGTGGACAAAGACGCGGGACTTAAAGAGTAGTGAAGATTGAATTATGCAGAAAAAATGGATGCAACGGCAAGGAGTTTCCACATAAGCAGATTGTGGCTGAGAAGGACGCACCATAACGAGTAAACCTTGAGTCTCCCCAACATTCATACAATAATTTCATGTGCGAGAGTAAGGTCACCCTTGTGTTACGACAGGGCGACGCAGTGGTGGAGGATGTGTGGATGGGTCAATTGTTTCGAGCACCTGCCGTTGTAATACCCTATAAAAAAAGAAACTGGGCACCAATATCACTTCGCAGAGAAAGAGGTCAAGAGAAGTCAGAAGTATTGGACAGTTTGATTAGTTCCACTATCCAAAATGAGTTGGAACTGGATCCACAAATGTGAATACAGTATGTTCCATACAGGGGAAGTAATATGTACTGTGCTTATTAACTGAGTAACTGAAGCAGAAGAAAATTCCACGTCAATGGTCATGATCCAGAATTCCCATTTAGCAACCGATTTGATATGAGGTCTCCAATACAATTCACGTAATTTATGTTCAGTCCAAGAATGTTGTTGTTTTACATGGTGACAATATTAAGAGCGTCGAAGGGTATAGGAGTTTGGAGGTTTTGAGAGGGTTGCATGAAGAAGTTGAAGCTTTTAAAGAGTTTTGAATTTCACAGGGGGATTGATTGTGGTGTAACCCATTCTGAGGAAATCCCGACCTGAGTATCGGTTGTTTTCAAGAATTGTGAAATCGGAAAAACTGTAAGACGCAGAGGGCAACCTCAGATGCATGAACGGAGAGGGCACATGTTTTGAAATGAGTGAAGGAACGGATAGTTGAGTTTAGGATCAGGTATAAGATGTTGGAACGAGTTACGAAGTCCAGTCTTAAGAAAAATCGTTGCTATGAAAAAATACGAATAAAGTTGGAGATAGAGATAGAATACCTGAGGACACCAACCAATTAACAGAAAGGAAGAAAGAGGGTTGCTTCATCAACAAGAGCTGAAATGGAACGAACTGAAAGAAAACTTAGATCAGAGAGTAAGCAAAGCCGAAGGGAGGAAAATCAAATAGGAAGGTAGCGTCGGAGAGTTCTCGTATGCGTGTACGTACCCTGTAAAAAAGCCTTAAATTGTTAAGGTCGCTACCACACAATTCCCCATATCCTTAAAAGGCGAGTAAGACTCGATAGCATCAGTGATAAATATAGTATTAATATATATATATATAGGTATATATATATATTATCTATATATCATAAATATATTATATTATATATATATATATATATTATATATATATATATATATATTATATATATATATATATATATATAATATATATATATATATATATATATATAATAATAATAATAATATATAATATAATAATATAAATATAATAATAATAATTATTTTCAACTTTAATAAACGTGGATAAATCTGAATATGACGAGTCGCGAGCCTACACTAGAACGGTACCGAGCAACATGTTGCCACGCGATTGCTCGGGTTGGGACAGCACTGTCTAGAGGGTCAAGTGGATTTTTTAAATTATTATTCTTAATTTATTAATTATTGCTGGTTGACTGAGGCAGTTTAGGTAGGCCCATGTGGCCTTCTTAATTATAAATACTATTCAAATTAATTACGATCAATTATTATTAAAATTATTCTTAATTTCTTTAATGTTTTATGGGTTTGACTGGGAACATTCTAGGGGCAATGCGGCTTCTAATTATTAATTTTTATTGTGTACTGGGACAAGTCTAAAAAGGACCATGCGGGGCTTCTAAAGTATTATTCTTATTTATTATGGGTTTACTAGGACATTCTAGAGGAGTCAATGAGGCTTCTTATTATTTTTAATTTATTAATTATTATTAGTTTGACTGGGACAGTCAGATAGGCCATGTGGCTTCTTAAGTATTATTTTTTATTTGAGTTGACTGGGACATTTTAAAAAGGACCATGCGGCTTCTTAATTCTTAATTTTTTATTGGTTGACTGGGACATTCTAAATAGGCATGAGGCTTTCTTAAGTATTATGTTATTTCTTATTTATTTTTTTATGGGTTGACTAGACTTCTAGAATTTTGTCCGGCTTTTAATTATATTATTAATGGGTTGACTGTGACAGTCCTAGCTAGAAGGAAATTGTACTGAAAATTTATAGTTATTTATTAATTAATTATGGATTGACTGGGAATCTAAGGACCCAATGCGGATTTTTTATTATATTCTTAATTATTAGAAATTTAGAAATAAAAAAAGATATAAAGAGAAGCGCATTGGGCCTATCAAGACTGTCCCAGTCAAGCCTACAGAACAATCACCAAACATGCTCATCAAATCCACAAAGCACCCTAAGGCTTGTCAATCATTTTATACTTACAAGTCTAAAAACATGCCATGCAAAATCCACTAAAGCACCCCAGGGCGCTTGTCATTCACTATTAACACATATCAGTCTATATATAATTTATATATTATATAATATATATATATATATATATATATATATATATATATATAATATATATATATATATATATATATATATATATATATATCTATATATATATATATATATTATATTAAATATATATATTATATAATATGGGTTTATGGTTGTGAGTGAGGATCACTTCCTCAGTGTGAAGTTATGTTAGTATGGTGAGCAGCTAGACAAGTGTCTGAGTTTAAATATTTAAGGGTATATGTGGAGATGAAAAGGGAAACGGACGATGCAGAGTGTAGTAGGAAAGGTTGTGAATGGCAGGAAGGTGGCTGGTTGGTGCAATTAAAGGGACTAAGTTCTTGAGTGTGCTAGGGTCTTACATGAGGGTATGTTGTTACTGTGTTATTATGTATGGTAGTGAGACTATGATCTGGAATAAGAGGTATAGATTTCTAAAGTTCAATGTGTTCAAGAATGGACAAGTCTTAGGGGTTGCTAGGTGTGGAAGAATGTAATAGAAGTGAGGATAAACTTATTAGAGGAGTGGTGTGGGTGTGAAGAAAGGGGTAAATGAGAGAATTAAATAAAGTATGTTGAGATGGTTTGGTTTGGTTGTGGAAAGGATGAATGATAGTCGGTTGGTTATAGTGTATTGTATAGTTGCGAGTGTGCTGGGACCGACCGGCTGGGAGACAGAAGAGAAAGTGGATTGAGTCGGTGAACGAATGTCGAAGGAGAGAGAATGTGAGTTTGGCAGAGGCTGTGAGTTAGGTGCATGATAGGAAGACTGGCGGGTGTTTTGGAGGGCAATGGTTGTGGCCACATCTGGGCCCAAGGATGACACCTTACATTTGACGATTTACCATAGTGAGGTGTCCCGCGCGGTCCCATGAAGCTCTAGGGTGGATTTTCTGTCTGTGACGAGTTTTCACTAATTAATGGTACAGAGGGGGCGGTAGGCTGGGCTTTCCCTTTTCGAGCATTTGTCATATTCCTGCTACTACTATCTTGTCTTTTCCGGTGCTTTGTAGCGCACCTTACTCCAGTCTTGTTAAAATAATTAATTTTAAATGAAGTAAATATATTAAATATCGGTATTATATATATTTAAATATATTTATATATAATAATATATATATATATATATATATATTATATATATTATATATATATTATATATATATATTATATATATATATATATATATATATATATTTCGCGTGACATCACAAATATAAAAAATCCAAAAAATCCAAAAAATCAAAAAAAAATCAATTTGATTTTTTTTTTCTAAAAAAAAATATCAAAAAATCCCCAACCCTGATGCAGATAATGAAGGAGCTATGGGTTAATGAGCGTAAACAAGACGAGGTGATAAATAGTTATCAGTACGTTTTTAAATTGAGAGAAAAGTTGGAAGAAACTTTGAAAATAGCGGCTACAGAGTTAGAAAAAGCACAAAATCGATATAAACACTACAATAAAAATGCGAAAAATAGGAAATTTAAAATAGGGAACGCTGCATTGATACTTCCTACAGAAAGTAATAAGCTATTAATGCAGTGGAAAGGTCCACATGAAATTATAGGTATAATCGGTGAGAACAATTATAGAGTAAAGGTTGGGGAGAAAGTTAAGACGTACCACGCAAATTTACTAAAATTGTACAATAAAAGGGGTGAAGAGACATCGAATAATATACACATCGCAGGAGTAGCAGTTATAGATCTTATAGAGTGCGAGAAGGAGGAAACTGATCTTGAGGAAGATGCAATCGTTCTGGGAAACTGCACACCCAAAGAAAGCATTTGAGATATTAAGATAGGAAAAGAAATAGAAGAAGATAAGAGTACGGAAGTGAAGAAAATATTGAAAGAATTTGGGGCAGGTGGAAGATTGCCGGAGTCGTTTATGGTTGAACTAGAGGAAAACAAAAGACTAAAGAGATTAGCCATTTTATTTGGAGAAAACCATCAATGAAAGTAAGAGCGGAAAAGGCAGATATGCAGAAATTATAAAGATGCAGGTGATTAGAGAATCGGATTCACCCTATGCGTCACCCATAATTATGGTTAAAAAGAAAGATGGTTCGAACCGTGTTTGTGCCGATTATCGGAAGTTGAACCAAATAACAGTATTTGATATCCGAACCAATGGCTATGACAGAAGAAATATTCGCCAAGTTCGCCAAAGATAAATATTTCTCTAAAATCGATTTGAGCAAAGGTTACTGGCAGATACCAGTAAGGAGCCGAGATATCCCTAAAACGGCATTTGTAACTCCTGATGGACATTATGAATTCTTGAGAATGCCGTTTGGATTAATGAATGCGGGTGCGACGCTAGTTAGAGCCATCAGAAAAAATATTGAGAAATGGAAAATACCGATAGTTACCTGGATAACATTATTATTCATACAGAAAATTGGAGCGATCATGTAAAGGAGATGAAGGAACTATTAAATAGACTGGTGACAGTTGGTGCGACGCTTAGACCATCAAAGTGTGAA
>JABUQX010082040.1:30000-32500 GCA_015478945.1 Trachelipus rathkii
ATCCTAAATATTTAAACTCAGACGCTTGTTCCAGTTCCCTCACCACCATCCAACATAACTTCACAGACGAAGGACTGGTCCTTCCATAACATAACCTAACTCTTAAACTACGTTTACTTTCAAAACCCCTCCTTTACACACCCTGCCAAATCCCTCTACTAATCCTCTCAAGCTCTCTTTAGATTCGCCACATAAAATCAAATCATCCGCATATAATAGGTAGGGCATCCTCTACTCTCTTCCATTCACAACCATTCTAACACTTTCCATGTCATAACCCCCACCCTCTAATTCTTTCATAATTCCTATCCATATAAAATTGAACAACCAAGGAGACATAGCAGCACATCCCTGCCTCACTCCTCTGTTAATATTAAACCAATCACTTTCAACCAAATTTATTCTTACACACGCTTTACTATCGTCATATATACTTTTCATTTCATTCAGAAGCCTACCATCAACACCATATATCACTAACACCTGTCACAGAACTTCTCTCTTAATCCTATCATACGCCCGTTTCATATCTATAAAACCCAAATATAATTTATCCTTTTTCTCTCTCATTTTCTCAATCATTTGTTTCAATGTAAAGATTTGATCCACACATCCTCTACCACTTCTAAACGCTACTTATTCTTCACCAATCAGTCCCTCAGTCACTCGACGCACTCTTTCGACCAAAATACCAGCACATATGTTCCTACAATACTCAATAAACTAATTCCCCTATAATTCCTAGAGTTACCCTTATCCCAGTTACCTTTATATAAGGGTGCTATTACAGCTCTCCTCCAATTCCTCGGAAGTATACTCTCCATAAAAGCTTTGTTACACAACTTCCAAATCTACCCAATCACCATCTCTCCTTCATTCTTGATCATTTCACAAGTAATTTCATCTATACTTACAGATTTATCATTCTTCAACTTTCTCACTCTACCCATTACCTTCTCCTTATACTAATAAACTCATCTTCAAAATACCTATTCCTTCTTGTACCTTCAAACCCACACACATTCACTATCACCTCTTCATTACTTTCAATATTATGGAGATTTTCAAAGTATTCCCTTCATACTTTCATCACTCCATTTCATCAGTTACGAAAGCACCATCACTATTCATCATTATAATCAGATTCCCTTTATTCTCACCCTTAACCATTCGCGCTGCCTTCCAGAAGAGCTTTCTATTCCCTTGTTAGTTACAATTTATACTCCTTCCAATCTGTTCATTTACCTCTTTTATCCTCCTACGTATGTATCTTTTCGTATTCCTATTTTTCTCCTTATATAATTATAAAGATCTTTCTTTTGAAACCTCATCATTGGCTTTTAGTATTTTGAACCAAGTTTCTTTTTTACTTTTAACAACTTGCATCACCTCTTCATTCTATCATTCCCATCACCTCACTGTTAAAATTCTTACTTTAGCACATCCACATACTTCTTTTGCATTGCTAACAACACTTCCTTCAAATGCTTCCAGATTTGTTCAGTTTCAATTTGTTCACATACCATGAATTTATTTGCAGAGGCTCTTAAAATACTTATCTTCATCTACCTGTTCACCTAAATTTCTCAACGCTTAATTCTACCACTCCTTCCTTATCACTTCCTCTCCATCCAAAGCCATACTAACTTAAATTTTACATAAACAACATAATGATCCTATAATCCCATTCCTAAACCCCCTCCAGTCACACTGATTTACATCCACACATACTTCGCAAACATTTTCCTTCTCACCAGACAAAATCCAATCATACTTTAACTTCGATACGCATCTTCTACTACACCACTCATGTATATCTTATGAATTTAGTGTTTAACAGAATATTTACTTTCACACATTTTATCTCCTCACACGAAATCACCATCTACCTTCCTACCATTCTCCTTTTCTCTCGACACACTAAAGCCACCTATTACACCCATTCCCTTTTGATCATCTATCAACCATTTAGGTCACCAACACATTCAACTCTGAACTCCTACCATCTCATCCAAACATATCCAGACATTATGCCAGAAAATCGCCTCTCTCAACAATTACCCACAGTTGGACCATATGTCAGCTACACATACCTTGACCTTTTCAAACTTAAATTTAACCATTAGAATTATACTACTGGCACAAACAAAATCTACCATAGCTCTGTACCACAGGTCACTTACCAGAATTGCACTCCCTCTCTCCCCCTTTCATTCTATCTCTCACCAGCACATACACATTTCACACCACACCACACCACTCACTTTCACCGTTTCCTTTTGTCTTTTTTTCCAGTCACAGCGAGCAAATCAAATTTGCCCTTTCTAAATACATCCACCACCTCTCTCCTTTTTCTCTCATATTTATTCCTCTGACATTCCATGTATGAATACGATTCATTAGCATTTTCGTCGAAAGATAGAAGGTCGATTACAGTGATCACGACCTTCTCCGAGGCATGCATTAGCATTCCTAGCAAAAGATAGGTGGTTAGTGGGAA
>JABUQX010082041.1:0-16000 GCA_015478945.1 Trachelipus rathkii
GATTTCAAATTGATGGTAAGGGACGGACTATAATTAATAATTAAAGATATACCTAAATAAGGCATCTATTTATATATATATATATATAATATATATGATATATATATTATATTATATCTATATTATATTTACATATATATATTATATATATATATATATATATATATATATATATATAATATATATATTATATATATATATATATATATATATATATATATATATATATTATATTATACATATATAATTTAATATATAGTATATATATATATATATAATACGTATATTATATATATATATAATATATATATACTATATATATTATATAATATATATATATATATATATTATATATACTATATATATGTTATAATATATAATATATATATATATATATATATATATATATATATATATATATATATATATATATATATATATATATATATATATATATATATATAATATATATTTATATATATATAATATAAATATTTATTTTATATATATTATATATATAATATTGTATTATATGTATATATATATATATAATATATAATATATATATATATATATATATTATATATATATAGTATAATATATATATATTATTATATATAATATATATAATATATATTATATATATATATATATATATATATATATATATTGGTAAATATTTTTTCCTTTGATGTATTAAAACTAAAATAATTTCTTTAATTTACTCATAATCTGCCGACCTATTTCCTAGGCATTAACCAGGTATTTTATGAATATTTAGTTATGGAATAGGCTTTTTTTTATTTATTCCATTCAAATTAAGTGTAAACTAAACATTTGAACCCTTCAGTAAAGTAATTTAGCCTTTAATAGCTAAAATGTGTACATCGATTAATATTATATTCTCAATCTATTAAATATTATTTAAATTATAATATAAATTAGTTAATGATTTCGTTAAAAAAATGTTTTTTTAATAAATTATTACAAAATTTTCTTTAATTTTTAGAAGTTTAAGTTTAAAATTTCTATTTGATGTTTTAGGTAGTAATATAATAATAATAAATAATAAGTAATAATATATAATAAATATAATATATGAATAATATAATAATATAATATAATATATATTAGGAATTAACATCAGCTTTTGATTTTATAAAAGTTTTTTATATTTCCAAAGTTCTAATTATTTATTTCTATACATAATTGAATAATGTTATATGATAGATAATAATAATAATATATATAATAATTTATAATAGATAATATAATAATAATAATAATACTTAATAATAATAATATATTAATAGTAAAATAATAATATAAAAATAATAATAATTATAATAATAATAATAATATAATATAATAATAATATTAATAATAAAATAATAATATAATAGTAAATAATAATAATATAATAATAATAATAATATAATAATAATAATATAATAATAATATAATATAATAATAATAATAATATATAATAATCATAATCATAATATAATTTAATAATAATAATAAAATATAATAATAATAATATAATATATAATAATAATATAATATAATAATAAATAATAATAATAATAATAATATAATAATATATATAATAATAAGATAATATATAATAATTAATATGAATAATAATAATAATATATAATAATAATAATAATAATATAATATAATATAATAATAATATAATATAATATAATAATAATAATAATAATAATATATAATAATATTAATGATAATATATAATATAATATATATAACAATATAATGTAATACAATACAAATACAAGATACAAATCACAAATACATATTTAATAATATAATATAATAATAATAATAATGATAATAAATAATAAAATATATATAATAATAATAATAATAATAATAAAATAATAATATAATATAATATAATATAATAATAACTAATAATAAAATAATAATATATAATATAATAATAAATGAATAATATAAAATAATAATATAATATAATAATAATATAATAATAATATAATAAAATAATATAATAATAATAATGATAATAATATCCTAGTAATAATATCCATATAATAATAATATAAGAATATATAATAATAATAAGTAATATAATAATAATAATAATATAATATATAATAATATAATAATAATATAAATATAATAAATAATAATAATAAATAATAATAATATAATCATAATAATAATAATAAATTATATTATGAATAATAATAATAATATATAATAATAATAATAAATAATAATAATAATAATATAATATAATAATAATAATAATAATATAAATAATAATAATATAATAATAATAATAATATAATAATAATAAAAATAGATAATAATAATATAATAATATTATATATATAATTGAATAATAATAATAATAATCAATATAATAATAATAGTAATTAATAATAATATATTAGGAATTCAACATCAGCCTTTAATTTTATAAAAGTTTTGATTTTATTTACAAAGTTCTAATTATTTATTTTATATATATATATAATATACATAATATATATATATATATATATATATATATATATATATATATTATATATATATTATTACTATATTATATTTATATTATATTAGTTAATTATTTATACACTTTATTAATTAATAGCGACTATAATAACCTCATCTCCTGTTTTACGACTTTTTCAGTCAATTCTGGTAATCCGGAGAAATAGTTATTCGATTTTTGACAAAAAATTTATTCATACTGATAATATGATAGATTTTTAAAATAATTATTTAAATATTTTTGAACTTTTGATCATGTTCCGTTACCACTATATTTAATTAGAAGGGGGGAATATTTAAAAAACACAAACAAAAAAAATTTAAACTGACGGAAGTCGTAAAACAGAATAGGACTATATATATATACTATATATTATATATATATATATTATTATATATTAATATTAATTATTATTATATATTATATATATATATATTATTAATATTGATATATATATATATTATTATATATATATATAAGACACACACCACACACACAAAAGAAAAACGGTCAAAATTTACTCAAGTAGAAAATTTATAGGTTCTCGTTGGCACTGATGTTGGTCATTGGAGTACATTTTGGCCAGGCGAAAACTTTAAAAATTGTCAAAAATGAGAGTATGAAACTTCCCAATTCTGTACTATATTATATATATATAATATATATATATATATATATATATATATTAATATATATATATATTTTATATTATATATATATATATATTATATATATATATATTATATATATTATTTAAAAGAGAGGAGAGAGAGAGAGAGAAGAGAGAGAGAGAGAGAGAGAGAGAGAGAGAGAGAGCAGAGGAGAGAGAGAGAGAGAGAGAGGAGAGAGAGGAGAGAGAGAGAGAGAGAGGGAAGAGATAGTAGTGAGCATAGAAGATATAAGGCTTAATTATTTTAGAAGGAGATATCTGAAATGATTTGCGTTATATATATTTTTACATTTAGTAAGTTTATTTTACATTTAAATTTTAAATCATTATTTGGTATTTATAAACACTAATTATTTCCTACATATAAATGTATTTTAAAATGAATGAAATAATTTTATTTATTAGAATTAAATATTTTTTAAATTACTACTTAAAGTGAATATATTTATACATAATCTATTGATGTATCGATAATCAATTTTTTCTGAAAAAGGAGAAGAAATGATTAAAAGAATTTATCAATATATATATATATATATTAATATTAATATAATATATTATATCTATATATATAATATTATATATATATATATATATATATATATATATATATATATACTATGGGCGTAGGCAGGGGGGGCAGGGGGAGACACTTGACCCTCCCTAATCTTGCGAAATAAAAAAAGGAAATTATATGTTTGGCCAGACGAAGTTTTTAAGGTTTTATTAGTAGAAAAAATAAAGATTATCACATCGATAGAATAATGAAGGAAGTATTCCTAATTACTACGTTTATAACAATTTTTCTATAGTTTTAAAGTTTTCATTTTCACATTGATTGAAGTCAACTAGCTCTGTGCATTTATACGGCTAGCTTCTTCTGACAGTATTCTCGGCTAGAACTCTCAGTATGTCGATAGCATTTGGCGCCGGCCAAAGTGGATTATATTTAGATATATATATATTATAATTATATTTATATATATATTATATATATATATATATAATTATATAATATATATATATATATATATATATAATTCACTACTTTGCCCCCCTGCACCCCCCCGCCTACGCCCATGTATATATATATATATATTATATATATATATATATATATATATATATAATATAATATATATTTATATATAATATAACTATATATATCATATTATACTTCCTCTCCCAGGAAGGATTTTCATCCTGTCAGTCGCGCGAGGGTCTTCCTCCAAACCCATTTCCCTTCTCCCTGAAAAAAAAAAAAAAAACCCCCACTCTCTTCTTTTTCAACCATCTAATTGTCTATGCTGGCATCTTTTTAGAGATCATCCACCGATTAGGTCCATTTTTTGTCTACCTCGGTCTTCTTCTCTCCGGTGTCCATTCCCATCTTCTTTTCGGCATTCTATCAGGCTGCATCCTTTCCAGATGTCCCCACCATCTCAGTCTTCCCACATCCATCTTCAGTATAATCTTCTTCACTCCTACAGTTTTTCTGGTTACTTCGTTCCTTATTCTGTCTCTTCTGCTTCTTCCAGTCATTGCTCTCAGAGCCCTCATTTCTGCCGCTTGTATTCCTGACTCTCCTCCTCTCGTAGGGACGTTTTCAGCTCCAATACAGCAGCGTCGGAGTCAATATACTTTCGAATATTACCTTTTTAACCTTCAACATTTCCGTCCTTCATCAATGGGTACAGTGCTTTCATAGCTTGTCCATATTTTTCCATTCTTCTAGTAATCTCTCCTCCACATCCTCCCTCCCTGTTAAAACATCCACCTAAATATACGCTGGAATCCACCGCCTTCACCTCCTCTTCCCCACCATCATCCTCATGCATTCATCGTTTCCTCCCGTTACCATTAATATCTCTGTCTTATGTACATCATCTTCATCCCGCTCATCCAACTCTCCGCAAACACTCACCACCTCCATATTTATATATATATATTATAATATATACAATTATATATATATAATATATATAAAATATATATATATATATATAGTATATATATATATATATATATATATATATATATATATATATATATATATATATATATATATATATATATATAATATATTTATTATATACATAAAATTATTTATATATTAGTATATATATATATATATATATATTATATTATACATATATATATATATAAATATCATATATTAATATATATAATAATATATATATTTTATAATATATATATATATATTTATATATATATATATATATATATCATATATATATATTATATATATATATATATATAATAAATCTAGGAGTATATCCAGGTTACCTAAAATCGTAGAAAAGCATTTTCTGAGAGCTATCGATTCGTTTATAATCTAGAAAATTTATCGATTATCTTAAAAATAGTATTTGTGCATCCCATCCCTATTGTTGACAAAAGGTCAAGCTTCACTGTGCTCATAGTGTTGCTGTGCTATTAAAGATGGAGAAATTCGCGAGTGAAGAATACTTAAAAGATTGTGAGTTTTTCCCCCTTATTCCTCCATTTGACGGTGTGTTTTGATATCGACATTATAAGATTATTTCCTGTGTAAAATAAATCCTAATTAACTACATGGACTATTGCTGAATTCGTATACATTTTTAAGCATATGAGACGTGCTTTTTTCAATTAGGCCAATTAGATTTTTATTCCTAAAGAGAACGACAATTTTCGTTTTCACTATTCTTCATTATTATATTTTTGCAGTATATTTTGTGATTTTCATTAAAATGGGGGGTGACACCCCTCTCCACTACTATTACCATATAAAATACCTGTGTGGTCCATGGCAGATTTTTGCAAAACTTACAATTTAAACTGCAAAGGGTAAATATTATTTTATTTTTTATTTTTTTAGTTCTTTCATTATATATTTTTTGTAGTTGACATTTGCAAGTTTTTTGAAAATTAACCTTAGTTCAGATCATACTATATAATGAAGTTTATATATAGATTATACTATATATATAAGCAATATAGCTATATATAGTATATATATATAGGTATATAGTATGTAAGTACCTATATAATCCAATAGTCCAGGTTTGTTTTACACTATGCTACCTTATACTTAGCATCATATATATATATAGATATATGAACTATTATATTAGTAGTATAGATGTATGTACTCACCTATATCGGGTGCAATAGTAGCGTAGAGGGTCTCACCCCCTGATTTTTTTATAAAAAATCACAGGATATAGCTAGGTTGATGCTCTAAAAAAAATATTAATGGTAAGAAGTAGTGAAAACAAAAATCAGTGGTCAAGGTTATGAAAAAACAGTTACAGCTCTCAAAAGTTTTGAATTTCCTATAGGTTTTCTTATATAAAAAATTTAAAAATCACAGATATACTTAAAAAAGGTAATAGTGGAAAGCTTAAAAAAATATGATGTAAAGTCTTTAGGAATAGAAAGTTCAGACGCCCTCTCTAAATTTATAAATGTTTTCCCATAGGCTTTCTTATTGGAAAAAATTAGTGGCCTTTATGCCTCTGTTATTTTAGCCTAACCTACGTTTGCAGCGTTATGGAATAAGACTTGTTTAATGGTCTAACATATGTTTTTTCTTTGTGTTCTTCTGAACATAAAACTTATCCATAACCTAAACTAAAGGTATAATGGCGTTTGAAATGGAGAACCCTTAACCTGTGAATAGATCGAATGAAATGAAAATGTCTAGTGGAGTTTTAACAATTTAAGAGACTGTAACGTTTTTTTCCTAAAGACTTAAATTCATTTTCGTTTTTTTGTTAAGCTTCTTTATTTTTTCAGTTTCTCTCATCCTTCATTTATTCATTTTTTTTTTAGAGTATATCCTGTTATTTTTCCATAAAATTGGGGGTGAGCACCCCTCAGCGCAACTTTACCATCTATATATATATATATTGATATACTGTATATATAGTATATCTTATACTATAATATATAATATAATATATAAAAGTATATATATATATATTATATATATATATAATATAGTAGTATATATATATATATAGTATGGCAAAGAATCTACGTTTCTGTTCAGTGAAACAGTCTGAAAATTCTGGGGGATTGACTAGGCGCTTTTTCGGCGTACCAGCCTTATGTTTTAATACTATATTAGTATAGGATATAATAGTATATATATATATATATATAGTGTATATATATAGTATAATATAGATATATAATTATATAGTTATAATTAGTTTTTATGATTCTAGAAACCATTGAAGATCTCCGGTATTGGAACACACGATTCCATTATAAAGGGTCCCATCTCGGCCTCTATGGTGGAGACGGGGGGACCTTTGTCCCTCTCTGTCCCCCATCGGCTTCGAGGCCCTCCCTAACTTAGAAATGATATGGTTTTAGGGTGTTCAACTGCGATTGGGGAACAAAAGGGAGGACGACAATTCCCGCTCATCTTCCACCTAAAGGCCGAGAGAACCCGACAACTATATTTTATCGCGGTCTACTCTAGGTGTTCGTTAGTTTTAATTCAATATAATTTTATGACTTATACATAATATATATAGTTATATATATATATATATATATATAATATAATACTTATTAATATCATATAGTATAGTATATTATATATATATATATATATGATAGTATATAAAGTATATATCATATTAATAGTACGTAAATATTTATATATATGATATATATATACGCTAACTCATTTATATAGTATAGTATAGTTATATATAAGATAACTATTATAATACTATAATAAATCGTATATAGATATATACTATATAGTATAACGGTATATGCTATATATATATATATATATAATATATATATGTATATATAGTAACCCAACCTATATATGACTATATATTATATGATATAATACTAATTATATATTATTATATATTTTATATAGTATAGGTTGTAGAGGGTATCTTTAATGTTCTGAAGATACTATTATATTATATATCATATATTATATATATTATATAGATAGTATATATTATATATATAATATATGATTATATGTTATATATTTATTCAAAAGATGAACTGGTTCGTAAAATGATGCGATATTGAATCCTTGCAGAATTTTTCTAGTGTTCTGTTTCTACTGGACAGAAACTGGACTTTTGCATATATAGGTATATATACGTTTATAATTATAGGTATATATATATATGTTATATTATTATAGTTATTCATATGTACTGATGTATACTTATATCTATGAGTATAGGTATGATATTACTATAGTACTATATGTAGTAGGTATGTTATCAAGGGCAAACTCAGGTAATTCTCTTTTCTCGTCCATCTCTCTCTCCTCTCTCTTCTCTCGTCTCTCGTGCGTCCTCTCTCTCTCTCTCCTCTCTCTTCCTTTATCTCTCTGTCTCGGTCTCTGTAACTCTTTCACCCTCTC
This sequence comes from Trachelipus rathkii, assembly GCA_015478945.1. NCBI lineage: Eukaryota > Metazoa > Arthropoda > Malacostraca > Isopoda > Trachelipodidae > Trachelipus > Trachelipus rathkii. The sequence goes on from JABUQX010082041.1 coordinate 8,638, forward strand.
TCACTTTCCAATAAAATTAGGAAATTTTATAAAATTTGTTATTCATAAAAAAACATAGTAACTTTCTTGCCTGCCTGTTGCAACATCAAAATGTAACTAAGAGATGCAAAGGCAACAAATATAAAAAATTCTAAATTCACACACACAATTTCCTCTATTCGATTTGAGCACAGTCACCCCTTGTTTAATGGATTGAAAAATCGCATTATTATGCCAAGATATACTCTATGGGTGTATTCACGATTTACAAATTTTTTTTTGTTGCTCTTTTGATTTCTTGTTAGAAGGATTTAAATAATTAGGCAACATTTTCATTTTATATATTGATTATTATTTATTATTATTATTATATATATATACTATAATAGTAATATATAGTACATAATATATAGAAAAAACAGATATATATATATATATACCATATCATATTAGTATTATATGCTATATATATAATATATAATATATATATATATATATATATAACTATATATTGTAAAATAAATATAAGTACATCTAAAGTACATAAATAAGAAAAAAGATAATATTAATATATTATACAATTATATATTAATATATATATAGTAATATATATATATAGTTATATAATATATATAAGTTTATATATATATATGTATATATATATATTATATAGTATTATAGTATAGTAGAATTAGTATAATTATAATATACGTATATATATATATATATATATATATATATTAATATATATAGGTATATATATATATCCAGCTGGCATATGTAGAGGGTCGCGTGCGCAAGCGTGGCTCTCTTCTCTCTCTCTCGTCGTCTTCAAAATATATATATATATGATATAGTATATATTATATATATATCTATTATATAAGGTATATATATAGTATATATATAATATCATATATATATAGTATATAGTATCAGTAACAATTTATTGCCTGCTAAAAAAAAGTTGTACATCGTCTACATTCGTTTTCTTTGGTTTTCATGGTTAGCGATAATGATTTATGAAATATTTTATAATAATTAATAATACTATAATAATTTATCATTAATTGTTAAGTATTTTAAAATTTTTTGAAAATTAATGTTAATTTATTTTATTAAAATATTGTATAATGTTATGGAAAAGTAATTATATGTTATAGATGTATAGTATCTTAAACATATTATTATAAAATACTATTTTATAAACAACATTTTTGTACTAACAAATTCAGAATTCGGAACGTCCGACGTTCCCCTGCTCTCTCTTTGGCAGAGATGCCCTCCATTTTTATGGGTTAAAAGCGTAATTTTAATAGGGGTGTATGCTTATATTTTTTCTTTAATTTGTCATATCGACCAGATCTTTTATATTTTATTATGTATAATGCCTAAAAAAAATTAAACCAGCTCTATTATCGTAACATTGATCATAAACCCCCAAACTGTTTCTCCCACCACCACCAGATACCCACCTTATTAAACACATTAATATCCAATTAACCAACAGAACGATTTCCGCATATCCAAATTACACCATACTCAACACGTCCACCAGTAATATCCCATACAGAACGAACTCTGGTCCGTCAGACACTATTAATGCGGTCCAGTCTCCACTCTGATCACCATCCCTCCCTTCAGGATTACATATTTAACATTAACAGTACACCCTGTACTATTACTAAAGAAGTGTTTCCTTAAATCAAGACATGATTTCTTTTTATTTTTCAATGATGATCCCTACTTCATTCAAAGCCTAGTCTGATTTCTAAAACTCAAACATTATTAATACTTTAATTTTTTTTTATTATTCTCAATCAAATCACCTCCTAAGAAATCTCCTCTTAACAGAAATCATATCCAACTCCTTAAATTTTGCCTCATAACCCATTTTCCAAGCCCAAAATCATGTTTTGGCCCTGCACTGTACTGCTTCCAGTAATGGAAATGTCTTACTTAGGTAGATACAAACTTTGTGCACAATATTCAATTCATGGCCTAACATAATAACTATTATGATGTTTTATCAATATCCTTTATTATTGTCTATAGATAACATTATGGTTTATAATTTCTAACATTTCTAGATTCTAAACATTCCTCTGATACTTTCAAATAATAACCAAACCCAAATTCACTGGACGACAGAAATTTTGTTAAATGGATATCATGAACTGTTTCTTATTATTTCGGTACGGGTCGCTGAAAATGAATATAACCGTCGCAAATTGCCACAACGGGCTTATGTTTTTGTTGTTGGTATATTTTAACATATTGTTCATAAACTAACAATCTATTCCACAGACGTGTGTAAAATGTCTTTTTTTTGTTTAAAATCTCTCTAGGTATTACGATTTTATGAAAAAAAAGGGTGCAAAATTAGATGCGTAACAAAGTAGGAAGACCAAAAAAATAGATAAATAAACGTGCAAACATGATAAAACCATGTTTAGTATGCGAACAGATAAAATGAAACGCTCGGGTCCGACTATTTTTCATGAGTAGTGCTTTGTTGCCTGTTTCAGTTTGTATCTGACGTTGAAGTGTGAAAGTGGTGATATTGGGAAGTGGTAGGTGGAGTTGTTGATTTTATATATATTAGTATTATATATATAAGTATATATGTATATAAATATAATTACTATATATATTGTGTGTGTATATAGTATTATAATTTATAATAATAATATATTATATATATATATGATTGAGTATATTCATATATTAGTATTATAGTATAAGTATTATATATAATAGGTGTAGTACCCTTAGTGAAAAGCTGGCCGTTCACATTGGTATTGTTTAAGTTTCACGTTTATCAGATCAGATACTTAATTAACCAACACGCCGCGCAATTATTGTACACCCTGATCCAACGAAATTCTATGTTGAGCAGTTTGGTGGTGCGTCACTCCCGTCTCAGAGACAGCTCCACACTGTAGATCAACTATTACATCCTTACCCTATATGGAGAAATAAAAAGGCATCATAGGAACCTCACATTTTCTTGCTTCTGCCCGTCGTTCCCGGAGCTGCCCATAATACTCTACTCGAGCGCACCCACCCACCCACCTCATAGTTTACGCCCCTGGAGCCCCCTGGCTGCCTTGTGGTAACACTATTCACTTGTGTGTGTGCCGTTAACTGGACAGGTCCCAGCGCATCAGTTGCGCAATCGGCGAATCATCCAGAATGGTGAATGGAGGGAACCAAGAATCAACGCAATGGACTGGTTGATTTGGTTAGGAGGCGCAGGGTTAACGAGGGGGGAAAAGTTGCTGGAATACAGTCAAGACGAAGAAGAGCATTAAAATATCTCAAACCTATATGAGGTGCCGGGTTGCGGGGGGCTATTAGGGCCGCGTGGTGTGCGGCTGGGCCAGCGAGTGGGAGGGAGGGGCGGGTGGGGGGGGCGGGGGGGGGGGGGGGGGGGGCGCTGAGGGTGGCTCGTGAGTGTGGGGCAGGGGAGTGGGGGGGGGGGCGGTGGGGAGGGGGGGGGGGTGGGAGGGGGGGGAAAGTAATCTCGGGGCTGTCAGAGGAAACGTCCGAGGCGGGGGGGATAGTGAGAGAGGTTGACGGAGACTGGGGCGTTACGGAGGGAGAAGAGGAGGGGCGGGGGGAAGCTGTGGAAAGGGGCGGGGGGGCGGGTGGGTGGATGTGGGGTGGGGGAGGGGTGGGGGAGGGGTGTCAGGGTGGGGCTGGTGGGGATGGTGCGAGGCGGGGGGAGAACGGCGGGGGGGGGGGGGTCGGGCGCGGAAATGGAGATGTGAATGGCAAGGGTGGGGGCGAGTGGAGGGGGGGGGTGGGGTGTGGAGAGGAACGTGCGAATGGGGGATGGGGGCGTATGTGTTCGCGGATCGTAGTCAGCTGTTGGGCGTCAAGAGAGAACAGGCAGAGTATTGGCAGTCGTAGATTAAAGAGGTGGAATCTGCCTTGAGGAAAGGGGGACGTACACATTTCCTCCTTAATGGCGGACCGAAGAAAGAATTCCCGGTACGCTTTTTCTTTCCTCGGGTAGAGCGCAGATTTAGAGTGGGTATATACTGTGTTGATTCATGTAACTGAGAGAGGGATTAGGAGACTACGTCAATGATCATAAGGAATGGAGATTTGTTATGAGATTTCTTCTATAACAGCGTCGAGTTTAGAAATGCAGTGCTTGTTCTCGAAGTAATGGAAGATGGTGGAAAGCTTGCGAGGGCTTCGCTATTGGGCCTATGGAGCGCGCGGGTATATTAAAGAGGACCTAGTGGTCATTGACAGACATAGTGGGATAGGCGGAGAGGATCGCAGAAGAATCATTTTGTCAAGAAATTTGCATAGGGTCTTCTTTAGGTTTTGGAATCGAAAATCTATATAACTTGTGGTTGGGGTGGAAGATAAGAAAGTGTAGATTTTTTCAAGCGCAGGCGGGTGGGGTTTGGTGACAAGCCTGGGAGCTGCGTATACCTTCTCGGCTGGTTGCGAAGGCGGATGGGCCAAGGACTCAGGTTTTGGCGAGAGAGAGAGAGGTGTTGATGTAGAGTATCGTTGTTTGTATGAATAGATATGAGTGGTTCCAGTGTGTTCTTATTACTGTAACCAATATAGTGGAAATCCCGTATGGGTAGATCAGTGAAAGGGTTTCTATAAGATTATATAGTGAGCGTGAAGTGTGGTTTGTAAGGTGGCGTCCACGGGCGCGAGGGCGAGAGCTCATTGGGAGTGGCCTTTGAAGTGATGGTGGATATTTGTGTGCCAGATTCATGTGCGATCTGAGAGAGCGAGAGGGGTAGATAGGATTTGAAAGAGCCTGCATGGGAGAGTCCTTATAAGTCATGTAGCACTGGGTTTCTAGGCAATATTAGTTTCCAAACTCCTTCAAAATTATAAAGTAATGGCGATTCTCTCTTCGAAATGTATAAAGCCGAATGGATGTAACATACCCCTAAAAATATCATTCCTCATGTCCACTTGCGGACTTTTTTTCCGCTAACTTGCAATCATAGCGGCGTATAATACAGCAATGGAGCATAGGTGAGCGAATTCACCAAGATATTTAACTATCGAAGAAAGCGTTATCAGCGGGAAGTGGTAAAATCCAGCTTTGGGAATTATGTTTGCATGACTATATTGTTGGGGTAACCCGGACTTAAAAGGGATTGTTCTCTACGCAAGCCACACACAGTATGAAAATCTTCAATAATCACCTAGCATGTCTGGGTACTAAGTGTTCGCAGAAAGTATAATAGGTGAGTAAATTACCACTAAAACTGTAAGTTTTTATAGACAATTTTTATTTTTTTACATTTTTTGATGTAAAAAAAAGAAACCCTGTCCTGGTTCGCAAATATGGGTTAATGTGGCAAATATCGGGAATTCCCGAGGCGGTGGCACAAGAACCTCGCCCTAGAGCAAATCGGCGAGCGCGTGCGTGCATTTTTACGGGGTGGTTGTTCATGTTAAGCAAGAGCAAAAAAGTCAATATTGTTTGTGTTCCGAGTGATATTAATTCATCCTTAATTATTCCATGGGGACAAGATGTTTCTAGTCTTTACCTGTCTTCTTCCTGGGTTCGGTTGGCGTCTTCTTCTCCTAGGTATATATTAAGGCGTGGTAGTATGGTATGTTAGTATATATATATATATTAGTGGTATGTAACATGCTCATTCATCCTCATTCGTAAACGAACGCTATTTATTAGATTTATCATGTATATTAATATATTATATTATCGTTATCCCAGTGATTAGGTGTAGTGATGGTCCCCCACCCACAGGGGCACACAGCGCCCGCCTACGGGTTATGGAATAGTATTTAATAGACGGACTTGAGATATATGATTACCTAGCCTTATGTGGAGTAGAGGGGGAGGTGAGTGGAGTGGAGGGGTGGTAGTATGAGGAGTTATATTATAGGTAATATATATCAGGTATGAGTATTATTTTGTATAATATATAGTATACTTTTGTAGTATATATAGTAGTATAATATATATAGTATTATATCTAGTATAATATATTGTAGGGTAGTTGATAGTGAGATAATAGGGGTTAGCGTATATAATATATAGTAGGTGCTGATAGTATGGGATATATAGTATTAGTTAGTATAGTACTATATATAAGTAAATCAAGATGTGCGGTACCTGGACAGACATACACTTGGGTAGGCAAGTTTTATATATATAATAATAGTATATAATAATATTATATATATATATATAGGTATTATTATTGTTAAAGCATCATAGTATAATATATAAATAGTATATATATATTAAAATTTTATATTATATATATCTAGTTTATATATGATAATATATTATATAATCTATTATTATTGTGTAGCAGTAGTAGTACTAGTATATATATATAGTTTATATATTATATATGATAGCTATAGTATTATATATATATATATCATATATAATCTATACGTATATGAGCTAACGACATCGACAATACCAGATACTTTTAATAAGTTATAATACGTACCGTATTGTATTTGTATGAAAGCGTTGTTTTCTAATTATATTTAGCCAATATCGGTCAATTTAAATCACATTCCAAATTGAGTAATTTCTTGTTTTAGGCCTAATCATTTTTTAAAATAGAGCTGTCGTTTTATAGATAACTTTTTATAGCAGCCTAGTGGCCCTTGTCTGTGAGTTTGCTAATTAAAACATTCTTTTAACTATTCACTTTATTCATTATTTTCATCTTAATTTTATGTATATGATTATGCTAAATACCCGGACTTAAAATAGTTATATAAAATTAATATTCAATTCAGAACAATCAGACGCCATTCGATATACAGCAACTGCCACATATTCGTACATAATTCGTAAATATTCGTACATATTTACGGGAAGGGAAAAAAATTTCATATATATTATGATCATTTTATCGATTATTATAGGTAGCTCGGCACAGCACTAGCTGCGCTCTCGATCTTATGAAGTTGACCGTAAAAAATGACGTCAATTGCGTGGTACGCGTCTCAGGGGCGCGTTGCGGGGCAAAGATTTTTACTTCTAAGATCAGATGTCAGGAGTAGGAGCGGAATTTCTAAAATCGAATCATTATTATTATAGCTATTAATTATTGTGGTTGTTTTCCCTTTTAATTATGGATGCATATACCGTGATGTAGCTATCTTTTTTTTATGACTTTAAATTATAAATTATATTAAGTATTAGAATTACGCTATTTAATTTTTTATATGTTTCAACTTATTTTAAAACCGTTAAAAAAATAATATTTGGGTTTAAAAGTCTAAATCGTTTCACAACATTATCGAGATTCTCTATGTTTAATTGTATTATATCTCGTCCCCTGTTTATATTATCATTTAATTTATTATATATAGACGTACGTATTTATATATATATAATATA
>JABUQX010082042.1:0-10000 GCA_015478945.1 Trachelipus rathkii
GTGTTGGAGAGGGGATTTAGAGAAATAAGAGAATATAGGATGGTGTACCGATGCTAGTCAGTATATAGTATCTATCCACATGTAGAAGTGTTATGGAGTAGGAACAGAATAGTAAAACATATAAATATATATACTAATTAATAATATACTAAGTATATATATAGGGTATTATACGCGTCAGGGGGGTGCAGTAGGGGGACTAAGTACATGACTCCCCCTAAGAAGTGTTTAATTCACTTATTCTATGTTACAGAGAGATTTTGGAGTACAGCCCCTAATCATATTGGTTTCTCATTTCCTACGATACAATAGAGGAACAAGCTAAAATATAAGTATCAAAAGGAAGGGTCAGTTTGTGCTTAATTTTTACTATCATTATACTACTATTTAACGATCTTATTAAAATTGGTATAATTATCGTTAATTATATATTACGTATATACTAAGAATCCATAGAGACTATCTTAATTAAGCCCGCGTAACATTATTTGACCATACAATATTATATTATATAATTATATATATAATATTAATAACTAGAAGTATAGGAGAAAAGCTAATATATTAAGTATTATATTCAAAGATTATAAGAGCTTTAAATATCTAGAAGAAACTAAAATAAAAAATAATAAATATATATATCTACTATATATATATAACTCTTGTGTTGTTAGAAAACATTGCCAATATCAAAATCAGTAATCTTGATTGATTTTAAGTATGCTCAAGTATCGCATAATACTTCATTACACCCCTTTAGAGCTTGTTGAGTCTGAGGGCCTCGAATAAGGGATGATCAAGTTAATCTAAGTGAAATTAGAGTCGCTGATTTTCTGACAAATATCTCAAAATAGCAACACTGAGAGATAATAACAAATTTATAATAATCATGTTTAAATAACTGTACTAAGTATGATTTATAAGATAATTTATTATAATTAAATATGATTATATATTATAAATATATATATATATATTTAATATATATATATTAATATAGTATATATATAATAATAATTATATAATAATAATAATTATATACTTAATAGTATATAGATATATATATTCACATATATTATAATATATATAATATTATTAATTAATATGAATGATATATATATATATTAATAAATTAAAATATATTATAATAATATATTATATATAGTATATATATATATATATTAAATATATATCTAACATATAGTATATACTGTATAGTATATAAAATGCTATCAATACCTTATAGTTATGCATATTGCAAACTAGTTATTCAGTAATAATATTATCAGTACCAATAAATTAACCATAGTATAATAGTGAATTATACCATATTCTCATAAAAGAATCTTATATAAACTTAACACTATGACGTACTTAAAAAGGTTTGAATATTGTCCCCCTACATTCTAGAGAGCCACAATTCTCAATAATCTTCTAAAAAAACTATCTATAAATAAAGCTACATAGGAAGAGTAGAGGAATACATACGCTGGAATCGTAACTTTAAAAAACAATTTAACGTGAGGAGATATTGTGCTAAGAAAAATCATATCTAGGTATTGGAAATTAAACTATCTAATATTAGCTACCTATAGAAAAGGCTTAAAGGTTACAATATTTGGTATAATTAACTTTGAAGAAGATTTGGTGTATAGGATTTGTAGAGTAAAAAAAACCAAGAGAAAAGAAAAAAAAAAAAAAAAACAAAAAAAAACACATTAGTGGAGATATATTATTTGTATGAGTCAGCGTCGATACCTGGAGGTGGGACAGAAGTATATAATATAGTATATGTATAACAAGCTGAGGTTAAGATTATAAAGTAATAAGTAAGTAACATAGAGATATATTAGTAATACTAACCTTTAATAGGTATAAATATAGATAATAAATATATAAGTAGTGGGAAAGAAAATTAGAAAGTAGTAAATATAATACTAGAGGTATATAGAGGTAAATATAGTGGAGATCAATCATATATATATATATATAGTTTCTATATACAAAAACAAGTAATTAAACTAGAATATTAGAGATAATTTAACTAATTAAATATATAATAGATTAAAAAAAAATAATATAATAATAAATATTATTAAGAATATGAGATTAAATTAGAAGTACTTATATTCAAATAATCTACAGTCATAATAATGATGGATAGTAATTATAAGATATATAACTACATATAAGAGCAAATATATAATATTAAATATAAAGATCTTAGCACATAAAAGTATAATCTATGAATAAAATTAAAAAGATCTAAATATGAATGTAATGAGGAAAAGGACAAAATCTTAAAGGGAGCGAAGATCAGAGTATGCTCTAGCCGAGCGGTACTACAGGGGAGGAAGAGAGATGTTATGACCAAACATGCGAGTATAGAGGAGGGGCAGCAGGAACCCGGAGAAAAGCTCACGAGCGATCCCAAATAGAATCAACCAATATTTCACATAAGATAGCGGGGCAGTGTAGAAATCACCACTCCACCGACCGGAAGTCGAGTGGTATATATAGGCCTATCACTAGTAGCCGTAGTCCCGGGAAGTGCGACTCGAGAGAGCTTCTCTAGTCACTAACTCTTACTATGCCTGCGGCTGTGAGTGAAAACTGCGCCGCTCAACCTATAGCCGAGTTCATGTTATTCTTAGTTACAAAAAAAATTACAAAAAACCTATATAAAATAACTTTATGATTAAACAGAGTACGCGATATAAAATACGTAAATCATAACATAATAAAATCTTATTTCTTACTCTTTTTATACTTCTCAACTTATACCATTTACTTGAAAAAAACAAATGAAATTTTTACCTTTTTACGTTTACACTTTATAGCTGAAATCACACCTTTACAGACACCAAGAGAATGTGGTAACGTATTTCTTTTCCTATAGCTTTTTACGTTTTTTAGATATGACTTTTTTTCTGCACTAAAATTTACCAGCATTATTGCAAACAATAGTGTGCACCTTATACCGGGTAGTCTGTTGTATGTTTTTTGTAGCATTATGGATTGCGCTGGTTGCTTAGAGGCCTTATGACCGAATCTATCCAATGGATATAGTATATATTCAAGAGTATGTATAAGAAAATATATTATATGAATGTGCAAAGTAATATATATATAATATAGTAAATAAATACAAAGAAAAAAATTACTAAACTAGCATTAAGTATAATAAAAATAATATAATTAAGATAATTAAAAAAGATAAATTAATATATAAAGATAATATAATTGAATATAAGAATAATAAAAAAATAATTGAAAAAAATAATAATATAATAATATAAAATATATATAAACTTTGATGAACGTACAGTGACAAAATCTAACTACACACTAAACCACTAAATTATCTTTATTATACTCATTATGCATAGTACCACTGAACACAGAGATGATAATTAAAGGAAGCCTCCTTTGGTCGAAATGAATGCAAGCAATATAGAGATCAATTAATACGTATAATAGAAATAGAGAGATCCCAATCAGCAAGTACTAAGTAATATAGATAATTATTATATTCACACAGTTGCAAATCACAGTAACGGAACTATAGTAAGTAACAGTCACAATTCAATAATCAAGTGAGACTAAATAGAAATAATATATGATAAATTACTGCGAGAGAAGATACTTAAAATTGATTAGGATACTGCGATGTATAGAAGCAACTTAAGTATTGAGAGTAGAGACTTCTCGCTTTTAAGAATGGGGACACAGTCGAAAAACACATTGTTAATGTAAACAGTCCATTAATTAAACTATCAGCACAGACTAATTTACATATTATTACACTCATTATTATTCATTTTATTATTAATTATTATTGATCTAGTTGTATACTGATAGTACATGGTTAGGGATATAGGATGACCGATTAGCTGCGCGATACCATAACAGAAGAAATAAATTATAAAAAAAAAATATCCAAACACATAGAGATAGAATAAGATAGATAATAAGACGCTAAAATACCAAAATCGAGCAACTAGAGTAGAAATCTGAGGGAACTAATGAGATTTATGAACATAATAATAAAACCATAAAATAAGATTAGATTGGTAGGTCCAGCACACCTAATAGAGACAGCAAGCCATCATCAAGCTCTGTTCGAAACACGGAGGAGGTCACATTACGAGTATTATTCATGTAGTAGTAAGATCCTTAATAATTCCGATATCTATGATCTAAGTAATACTGGCAATCATTACCATATCTAATGAAGGGTTTCTACTGAAATACACCTGCTAAATGCATTAACCACACCAATACTAGCTAATCTCATCTCCACATGCTATCAGCATATATAAATCGAATGATGTTAAAGGAAAAGACATGCTTTTAATTTATTAATTAAAGGTTTTATTTAGCCTATTAGGAAGGCATAGAAGAAGAGCTATAAACTATTGAGTTAACAATATTTGAAGGACATAAGAAAACTGAATAATGAAGAACTAAAAGATATCATTGGTTGACTTCACACAAGTCTTTAAAGGAAGTACAAGAACCTTTCTTTCGTCGAGATACGGAATAAAGGCTGAATGATTAACTCAACATTATCGCATATACTATCTAGACCATTAGCATCACCAGTCAGTAAGAGCTACCTCTTTATAGGAACTCTGCGAAGGCCTCAGAACCTTGCTTTAAATACTATGGAATGTAATAGATCAAGGTAAATCGAGCGTTAAGAGTGAGCATAAGGTGAATGTGCACAGAATTAGATTTAGTACAATTAATGATTATATATTTAATTCAAACAGAGAGTTGATAAATATTTGACCTTAACAACACTACAAGAAATATACTTTTTATATATACAATATATTATTTATGCAAACTCGACTATAATATATATTTAGGTTGAAATTATTCCATCGAGTACATTAGTATAGTAGATATTTGTAATACTATATTTGAACATTCTATATTTAGTTTATTAATAAAAATATTATTTTATAAAATATAATATTATATATCATATTTATGATAATTATTCCATGAAAAGTGTTTCTAGTTTAAGACCGGGTTCTACATAATATATATAAACAAATATAGCATAATATGATAACTAAACTTTATTTTAGAGAGACATTACACCATAGATATTCAAATTACAAATGATCGAAATGTTTTCTAAATATACATAATATGTTACTATCTTATTCACAATATTGATATCAATACCCCAACTTTAAACGCTGAATCTTTATATTTATAATATTTATAAAGACACAAAAATATATATATTAGCCATAAATATATATATATATATATATATATTTATTATAATATAATTAATATTATATATACATATCTCTATAAAATTTTAAGCTGCCCCCTAGCTTGGAAGCTGGCGAGCGCCATATAATATATATATATATATATATGATTATTATATATATATATATATATAATATATATATATAATATATTATTATATAGTATATATATATATTATTAATATATATATAATATATTACATATATATATATATATATATATATATATATATAATATAGTATAATATTATATATATATATAATATATTATATTATATATATGATATAATATATATATATAATAATATATAATATGATATAATATATTAATTATATATATATAATATATATATATTATATATATTATTTTAAATAATTCTATTAACCTTTAACATGCTAAAAAAATTGAATTAATTTCTTAAGAACTTGCCTTTTAAAATTTTTCTGTTAAAAAGTTAATTAACGTAATTATTGCAGATTTATAACTATTTCATATTAACATAGCAACATTTCTATTAAAGAAAATTAAAATTAATTTTTTTTTAAAGGGAGGTGCACCTATTTATTAAGTTCAGTGCCCAATTTTTCACCCCTTAAAAAGGCCATAAATTTCGGAATTATCAGCCAAATTTGACCCTTAACACAAAACTGGTAGATTATTTTTTGCCCTCCTAAAAAACGCTTGTTTTCTGGTGTTTTTCTGTGTCTGTAGTCATTTCTTCAGGATTTTCAATTTTTCAAACCCATGTTTTTGACATTTTTCAAATCAACTTTCAGAATTTTTTTTCGAAATGACTGTCAAACTTGAAATATGCATAGATGGGTCCATTAGCTACAAAAGTCACGAAGTACCTTTTTGATTTTTTGAGTTTTGTGCTCAGCGTTGTCTAATTTCAAAACCCACTTTTTGGGATTTTAAATGAGATAATTTTTTTCCTGCTCGAGCGATGGATAAAATTTTCAGGGCCTATGTAGTCAGGAGGATGCTACATTTTTTCACTTTAGATAATTTCTTTTGTAAATGTATTTAGTTTTTGGATTTGTTTTCTTGGAACGAATTTTCCCAAAATTTTTTTTTGAAATTTTAAAATAAAATTTATTTTGAGTATACAAAAAACATATCTAAGTAAAAAGAGCATCTCGGTCCGATGTACAACGCACTGAAAATTTTGAATGATGGACGGACAGGTAAAGAAAAAAAGGCATCTCAATATTTCTAGCACTTTTTCAAGACGTTTGAGATTTTCGGAAAGTGAAACAATTGATATAGTAATTTCTACTCATTCCGATCAACATAAAATTTTAGGGCTGTAAACGGGGAAATGCATCTTTTTACTTGAATATTTTTTTTGTATACGTCGCATAAAGACAAATTTTTTTAAAAAATTCCAAAATTTTTTTAAAAAATTTGTTCCACGCACAAATCAAAAGCTAATGCAATTAAACAAAGAAATTTATTTACAGTAAAAAATGTGCATCTCTCTCGATTAATATGCCCTGAAAATTTCAATCCACTCGCCCAAAACAAGAAAAAAATTTCGCAATTTTTCATTTTTAAAATAATAAAAAGAAAAAAAAAAAAAAAGTGGTTTTAAAAATTGGAACACGCTGAGCACAAAATCAAAATCGGAAAAAGTAACTGCTAAGGACTTTTGCAGGTAATCGTCCCATAACTAACATACGTCAAGTTGAAGTCATTTCGATAAAATAATTCTGAGAGTGAAATACTCGAAAAAAATGTCTAAAAACATGGGTTTTGAAAAAAGTGAATGATTCTGCAAAGATTACTACAGAAGCAGAAAAACACCAAAAAGCAACGTTTTAGAGGGCAAAAATCTAGTTTGGTGTATAGGTTCAAAATCGTCTGATAATCTCCGAATTTTTATGTCGATTTTTAGGGGGTTGAAAATTGGGCCTTTGTTTATTAACATATTCTCCTATAAATTATTTAGTTTTTCGCCAAAATGTTTTCCATGGAGTACTATTTGTCTTCTAGGCGGGTTATAATTAGCCAAAAATAATAGAAGTATGCATCTTGATTGGCTCCTACAGCACTCCTGTGGTTGGCTCCTATAAATAGATCGATCCAACGTAATTATAAGTTTCGTTTTTTTTTTATTATTTTTTATATTTTTTTGACATCCTGTAGAAACAAAAAATAGACTCGGATTCGAATCCGACGAATCGAGCTCCGATCCGAATCCGTAATTGTGTAAAATGCCTCGAATCCGAGATCCCGAATCCGACGTCAGCACCTCGGATTCGAATCCGATCCGATTCCGTGTGTGTGGAAAGGCTGCGAATCCGAATCCGAAATACGAATCCAGCACCTTCGATTTCGAAATCCGGAATCCGAATCCAGGGATTCGCGAGAGCTTCGAATCCGGATCGAATCCGAAGCCGGATTCGGTATTTCGCCCCATCACTGATATATATATATATATATATATATATATATTATATATATTATATATATCTATATATTATATATATATATATATATAATCTATATTTTATAATATATATATATTAATAATAGTATATATATAATTATATTATATATATATATATATATATTTAATATATAATATAATATATTATATATATATAAATATATATATATAAATTTACGGGTGGTTATGCTGGAGGTTTTGTTGTTACGATGGAAATAAAACGAATATGCATTCGAAGCTTCATTGTGAAAGTTTATTCATTGAGTTCGAAAGGACATGGTGTGGCTATTTGACTCTTTTTAAAGATATCTCATATTATGATGTTGGGCCGCGACTACGGTTTAAAATGTCCATCCTGGAGTTCATCGTGGCTGACACCGTTGAGCATGATGCTCACCATGTGGGTGTCGCGAATTAAAGAGAGCAACTGTTTGTCTTCTAAAACGTCGATGAAGGCTTGGCTATCCTTTTGAAGACCAGTTGAGTTCACGTAACCCCAAAGTAAGAATAATCTTGGTAGTGATTCTGCACGATCTAGGAGGTCAGAGTTCACAGCGTCCAAAACGTGAAATCGTTTGATTGCACGTGCAGAAGATGATTTTCTCAATTGAGTCCCCTATTGTTTTTCGCGATGTATATGCTAAGTAGCTCCGTTGTTGAAACCGAATAGCTCTCACTAAGGCCACGAACTGGTCAAGTTTATGGCTGAGGAATATTTCGGTTATCATGCCATCGATAGGTTCCCCATTCCCGGTTACATTCTGTCCTGGCTCCTTCATTTTTGAAAGAAATCATGGACGGATGATTCGGCCGCACCATAGACCACACAAGCTGTGCATTCTGCGCTGTAGCTGTAGCTCTTTAAAACTCTCCAGGCTTGCTATCTACCCCAAATCCGGGAGTTCTGTTTGTTAACACTCCGTTTGAGCCGAAATGGGCTCAGCCTTGAATAAAATCTTTGCGATATAAACAGTGGATTTTTATTGAGCTGCCTGTAGAGCCATTCACTTAAAACAGTCCGCGAACCTAAGTACGAGCGGCTCAATTCCGTACGAGTTGTGGATTTTGTATGCTTTAGAAACAAAGATCCTACCTAAATAGCGCAGGTTTGGTGGGTCGGAACAAGACCAGCTCTTGGCGAAACGTGGCGCCAAATTTCGATTTCGTCAGGGCTATCGCCACACTGGATAGCTACAGCCGCCATTTCCTTGTCAACTGCGAGCTGGATGGGTCTAAATCCATCGGGTATCTTCCAATAATGTTAACTGGTCGTTTCAAATTTGGCGGGATTGGGTAATTTGACAATAGTTGGTTCGGTAAGGGTTTGATCGACCACGCACATATTGGCTTGCTGCTAGTAATGCATCGAAACACATTTTTTTCACGAGAACGATGATTTTTATGTAATACAGTCTGAACGTATTTGAAGACACTTGGCTTGCGGAGTGAATCTTGTCATGAGATTGCCAAAACATAGCTAGATGAAAATAACGGAATAATTAGACACGTGTCACACTGGTTTGCAAATTACAACCTATTTGGTAAAACAAACCCATCACAATGAATCACCCATCTATATATATATAATATATATAAATATTATATCTATATAATATTATATACTATTATATATAATATATATATTAAAAAATATTATATATATTATATATATATAATATTATAATAATATATATATATATTATATATATATATATATATATATATATATATATATATATATATATTAAGAAACATTTTCTCAAATATATGTCATGAGAAAGTGAAAATATATCTCTTTAAAATAAAATAGTTTTTTTGAGTGCTTAATTAAAAATATTTTGCCTTAAAAACTTTAAATCACATTAAATACGATAATTAAATACCATATATTACAACAAAAATTAAAATCTTGATTTTAAAGATAAGAAAGAACAAATAAACTAAAAAAACCGTGTTTTTCTTTTTCTTTATGACAATAAAACAAGTGCGTTTTTTTTAAAAAACATTTTGTTTTTACTATGTATATATATATATATGATAATATATATATATATAGTATATATTATATATATATATTAGTTATATCTATATAACTATATATATTATATTTATATAATATATATATATTTATATTATATATAATTATATATATATATATCTATTATATATATATATATATATTATATATTGAATAGTATAGTATATTATATTATATATATATATATATTATAATATTATAATATTTTTAATATA
>JABUQX010082042.1:30000-32500 GCA_015478945.1 Trachelipus rathkii
TATACTGTATATATATATGTAACAACCTTATATATATATATATATATATATATATATATATAACTTAACTATATATACTATATATCTTTTTCTACATATACATACTAACAATAATATATATACTATATATCTTTATACTCAGGGTAAAAAAAGGCCGGAGTCTTACCAAATACCACCGGTGTTTTGGAAAAGGGGGAATGACATTTTTTTTTTTAATCACATGGTGCCACTACTAATGGGCAGGGTATCTTTCTAGAAGGGGCGCCAAAAAAAAAAACAAGAACATAACAAAAAAAGCGTAAGTAAAACCAACAAATAACCTAATGCAATTCAAAGGTGGGCGAGGACGTGGACCTCAAAGAATGGAAGAAGGAATATAGCAGGAAAAAACAGATGAAGGCAAGGAGTTTCACAAAACAGAAGTGGCTGGAAAGAAGGAGGTACCACAACGAACGAACCTTGAGTCTCCAATATTCACACAATATTCATGTGATAGCAAGAAACTTCTTGTGTTACGAGGGTGATGTATTGGTGGAGGAATGCAGAGATCAATTCCCTCGAGCATCTGCCTTTACATACAGCAATATCTATAGAAAGGAGTAAATTACTTAATGTCAGTTAGTGAATGGGGCAAGGAAATGAAAGAGGGGCAGTTTTATAGTCTCTTACCGCTGCAAACCTCAACCTTCTATCAAAAAGAAGAGTGGCACTGGAACCACCCCAAATGAGAGAACAGTACTGGAACCACCCCAAATGAGAGAAAAGTACTGGAACCACCCCAAATGAGAGAACAGTACTCTATACAAGGGTGGATAAGACCCTGGTATAATTGGAGTTACTGAGCAGAGGAAAAATATTCACGCAATCTGAACAGAATTCCAAGCTTCTTAGAGGTCACTTTAGCAACCAGAAGTGTATGGGGTCTCTAAGACAATTCACTATTTTTCAGTCCAAGAATGTTAATCTGTTATTAACAGGTGAGATATAAATAAATCAAAAAAATCAGATTTTTTGATTAATTTTATGATGATTTGAGAGGGAGATGTGAAAAGTTGAGTTTTTAAAGTTGAGCTTCATAGATTGTGATTCCCACTGAAAATCCCGACCAGATCGGCCAGAATTGAATCTGAAAACTGTAGCTGTAGAGTGAAAGAAGAGGCAGATCTGAAATGAATGGAAGAATGAAGAGTTGAGTCATTGAAATCTGGGTCAGAGAGTTGGACCGAGAAAGGATGATATTGTCTGTAATACGAATGGTTGGAGCTCTCTAAGGAGGTGCAAGACTGGAAAATTCAGAAGAGCAATATAAATTGCAAAAGCAATAATATTACAAGGAGAGTTATGTAACATCTCGACAGCTAGATATTTTGGAGAAAGTTAGTGGAAGTAGGTGAGTAACAAGTTGACAAGCTCTAGACAACACTTTATCAAGGAAAAGAATATGTGTGAAACCATCGCAGAAATGTGATTGATGTTCCATTCAAGGGCAAACAATGCCTCTATGCAGAGCTGGCACCTGGGATGGTGTCAAGAAATTCCGAAAGAGCCTCATAACATTCAACTAACTAGCATCATTTATTTGCTGTTGAATGGGTCGTCTTTCAAATTGGAAGGGGCATTGATTAGTGTAGCCTAAGAGTGGATAGGAAGCACAGCAAAATAGAAAAAGAGTTGGGATAGAACAGAATTCTGAGGAACATCAGTATTGATAGATTTAAAGGATAAATGGTGATTATCCAAAACAGCAGCCATAGAACAACTGGAATTGAATTCAAGAGAAGGATACAATTTGAAGGATAAATATCGATAGAGGGAAGTTTAAAAATTAAAGCGTTGTGCCATACTTTACCGAAAACCTTCGATATGTTTAGCGCCACAGCAAACGATTTAATGAAATGCGGAAAAGCGGAGGACCAAGAGTAAGAGAGAGTGGAAGGTAAGAAGATTACCAGTCCAGGGCTCCTTACAAAAACCATACTATCAATCAAAGATAAGATTGGAAGATTTGATTTGGGATGTTTCTAAATCTTCTTGTTAAGATAAATTTGAAAACATTAGGAAGAACAGAGGTTAAAGAGATAATACGATGGTTGGATTGTTGACTGGGGTCCTGCTTCTTCAAGTCATGCTGGATGAATGTATTTTTCCAGCAGGAGAGAAAGGTTGAAGTTGATAGGCAGTGAGAAAACGGTTACCAAGGCAGGGTGCAAGATCAGAGCACAAGTTTTGAGGACAACTGGAGGAATAACTTCAGTACTCTCCGCCTTCTTAGCGTTGAATCAGAGAGTGCAGAAATAATATTTTAATGAGTTGAAAGGAGGCGAAGAGAAGGAATAGCTTTGGCACTGTCTAGAGTGGAATTATAGAGAAAAGTTTGAGCAAGCAATTCGGCTTTAGCAGAAGTTTAGACAGCAGCATTAACGATAGAGATACAAAAGGAGGGAGAGAGGAAGAAGCAAAGTTGGAGTTGACATTTTAAAACTGGAAAATGTCAGAAAGA
>JABUQX010082042.1:37500-41228 GCA_015478945.1 Trachelipus rathkii
CGTCCGATCCCAATACAATTAACCCCGAACGTCGCCGTCCTTGCTCCTCCTCCTAATTTCCTGAAATAACAGAAATTCATTTAAAATTACGAAGCAGTTCTCCTCCTCTCACATTTAACTTTCAATTCCAGATTAAAAATTAAAAAGGAAATTGTCAGAAAATTTTCAAGATACTAGTATATATTTATATACTAATAATATATAATAATATATATATTATATATATATATATATACTATATATATATATATATATTATATATACTATATATATTATATAATATATTAATTAATAATATATATAATATATAATATCATATATTATATATATATATATATATATATTTATATTATATATATATATATCATATATATATATATATATATATATATAGTATATATATATATATATATATATATATATATATATATATATATATATATATATATATATATATATATATATATATATATTATATAAATATTATATATAAAATATATATATATATATATTTATATTATAATATAAATATATATATATATATATATATATTTCATATATCATAATATATATTTAATATATATATATATATATATCATAGTATATTGGAGTATATATGGTATATTATATATTACATATATATTATAATATATATGTTTAAAGAAGTAACATATAATTGCGATTGTTATGCAATATTTAATATATATGGACAGGTAACATTAATATGCAATTAATTACCAAGCCATGTAAGCACAGCATGTGTGCATAAAGAACCGTGTACAATCCTTTAATATTATTATATACAATGTGTTACCAACCGACAAGACTTCCTTCTTAAAGATGGGAGGAGCGAGATTTGAAATGTGAGGTGTGACGCATTTGTGGATGCAAGGCATCAGGACTTGGCCTCGAGATCGTGCCACGAGCGGTGGGGCTGCGGCCTCTCCTCTCTTATTATTCAATTATTAACAATCTTGTACAAATATTATATTATAATAACAATCTTTTATTATTGTCACCATTGTCAAGTGAAACCTAGTGTGATAGATCATTTCACGAAAACTCCATTTTAATTGTTACTTGTTAAATAAAGAATAAAGAAAATTGCTCTCATTCTACATCCGTCAGATATAGGGCCAGTAATTAAGATTAATTAAAGGGGATCAAGAGCGAGTCTTGATCATTTCAACCCATTTTTGGTGACCCCAGAGTCGTGACTAGTGGAAAACCAACCTTTCTAATGTGGAGTTAGATGCAAGCAGTGAAAAGAAGTCAAATCATGAGAGAGAGTTGTTGATCACAATCTGAGTGTATCCCTGGTGATCAAACAGTGCATTTTATTCTACTATGTTCCTGTGCATAATAATCAGTGTAAAGTTTACCTCGAGAGAGAAAGCAGATATCAATCTCCAATAATTCATAAATTAAACCGCTTAACAAGCTGTAAAAAAAAAAAAAACGGTTGAAAATTTCAAACCAAAGTCTCCATACAAGCTTTCGGATTTAGGCTTAAATAGTGCACCTAAAAATTTGAACAACATCATTTCGTGTGTGAAAATGGCTTCAACGAACACTCTCACTTATGAAAAAGCCAAACAAATCGCCCCAAGAAACTCTGTTGAAACAACAGCTTCCCCAACAACAATGGAAAAAAGTGGGGAAATAAACAGTCTCCTTCACCCAAAACTGTTACAACCCCCCTATAATGCTTCTCCATTCCCGAGGAACGAACTCCTACACCTTCGATACAACTAAATTAGAGACATCGCAAATCGTCAACTTCAAACCTTCCCTTAAAACAGAGAAAAAAATGAGGGAATAAGAAAAAATCACACCCCCGCAGCAAATGCTTCTCCATGCCCGAGGAACGAAGATCAGTCCCTCACTACAAGATTAAATAAACCCCCTCATTCTCCCCCACAACTTATGCTGTTCCCCAGAAACGACAACTCCAATCCCAACATGAATAAAGACCTGTTACGAAATTGAAAAAAAAATTATCGACATAATAAAAATAAAAAAATAAAAACTTTTGTGAAATTTTATTAACTGTGTATAAAAAAAAAAAAAAAAAAAAAAATAAAATATAATAATATAATAATAATAATAATAATAATAATAATAATAATAATAATAATAATAATAATAATAATAACGAAAATTGTAAAAATAATAAAGACAAAATGAACTCTTAAAATATCCGCTTAAGAAAATAATAAAATGTGTTTGTGATAAACCTTGTAAAGGTGAGAGCCCATTTGTGGACATGCCTACCGCTATTCACAAACAAACAGCAAACACGTGTTGTGAACCAAGTCAAATGTGAAATCATGCAGTGTTAATAAATTATTGTCGTACTTGTCTCCTATAATATCTATTTATCTTGTATCTATGCTAAATATATCTTTTAATAGTGTAATAGAAGTAATATCTTACAAATGTTTCAAATGTTAAGTTAGTGAAAAAGGATGAAAGCAAGGCAACCGAAATTTCTTATACCGTAATTTTTTTAGTTTCAGAAAATGAAAGGCGTGTTAGCGCCAAAATTGAAATCTGAACGCTGATATCGAATGAGAATTTGGAGTTGCCATGTTTTTCAAAATTTGAATCTATCTTAATAATAGGTTGTTAACTTTTAAAAACAAATACAAAACATCGTAAGAATTTCCATCAAAATTAAAGATATGTTTATGCCATTTTGGATCTAATATATGAATAAAATTGTCACGTTGACCCGTTAAGTATTGGTTTTGATAAAGTTATTTAAGCATGTTTCCCGAATGAGTATCATTAAATTTTAAGATTAGGCCGGTTCCTAGCTAGCAGGTGGTCTAACGATTAGCTAAGCATGAGGGGGTACATTGTTATTTATTTTGTTAAGCCCATATCAACTATATTTTAGATAAAATGAAATTTTTGTATTGAAAACGAGGGTATTGAAATATTTTTTTCATAATTTTAAAATAAGAAATCTTTTTTTTGTGAACAAATAATCAATGCTGCTAAATAAATGGGTAGCCGACGGCAAGAAACAATTTTAAACAAAATTCTCTACAGAATTTTCGTTCGTTAGCCTAAAAGGTTCGGAGAAAGGTTGGCGTGTGACGTCACGGGCTCTGACGATGCTGAGGAATGAGAATCGAGTTTGAAATATTTTCGCGCCAAAGCTACTTACTGACGTTAATAACATTTGAAATAAATATCATTAAAAATATTCCTCATCATTTATATGTATGATTTTAATAAAATTTACTATTTTTTCGGTTAAATGAAATTTATGTTGAATAATAAAAATGT
This sequence comes from Trachelipus rathkii, assembly GCA_015478945.1. Classification (NCBI taxonomy): domain Eukaryota; kingdom Metazoa; phylum Arthropoda; class Malacostraca; order Isopoda; family Trachelipodidae; genus Trachelipus; species Trachelipus rathkii. The sequence continues at coordinate 40,798 of JABUQX010082042.1, forward strand.
GCTTTATTTAATTAAGGTCATTTTACTTAGTTCAAAACGAGAATTCTTATGAAGCAGTGTTTTGACGCTTGAAGATGAAATTAATAAAATGAGTGTATTCATGATTTAAAACATAAATGAAATTTCTACTGGAAAATAAAAATTTAATAACAATTATTTCATGTCAAAACCTCGTAAGATTATTACATTAAGCATGGGTTTACAATCTCCATGTACTCTTTTTCTCAATTTTCTCTCTTAGTAACCACAGTATGTAGTTTCTATCCAAAAATTTCTAAATTTAAATTTATTATGTAAAAGTTTACCCGAAAATAAGAAGCAAGCTACGGATTTGAAAGAAAATGGGAGTTACAAATTCGCCATCCTTCCTCCCGCATAAATACCGAGCAGAAAAGTCGGTCAAAAAGAAAAACAAAAACTTAAGAAATCCC
>JABUQX010082043.1:5000-31073 GCA_015478945.1 Trachelipus rathkii
ACAACGTAAGATTCTTTAGCTTTACCATTATTTATGTTAAAGCAAACTGAAAATTTTACCAATCGCTTGGCTTACCTGATTCATAATTAAAATAACCACAATTATAGTTACATCTACCAATTGTTGTTTGTGTTTTAAACATAATTTTGGTTAAAATTGCGAAACACTAATTGTGTTTGGCGCATATTTAAGCATATGGTTGTGTTTAAAAGAACCACAATTTGTGGTATTTTCAAACACTAATTTTTTTGAGTGTACAGAGAGAAAACATCATCTTACCTTCACTACACATAAAACTTGGTTTGATGAAACAATTTGTGAAGGCCCTGGATCATGATGGTGAATGTTTCCACTATATATGCTCAACGTTTCCTGGTCTGAGTGACGAGAAGAAAAAAGCTGGGATATTTGATGGCCCACAAATACGGACACTAATCCGTGATGCTGCATTTGCTACAACAATGACTGTGTTAGAGGCAAGAGCATGGAATGCTTTTTCAGATGTAGCACAGAATTTTCTGTGGAACAGGAAAGCCGAGAATCACTAACATTTTACAGGAACTGCTAGACAGTTTTCATTCTCATGAATGCAGAATGAGTATAAAGTTGCACTACTTACATTCTCACCTAAGAAAATTTCCGGATCTAGGCGATGTTAGTTATTGAGCAGGGTGAACGCTTCCTTCAAGATCTAAAGTTCATGGAAGGCGTTCCAGGGGAAGTGGATATCAATATGATGGCGACTATTGTTGGAGCTTGATGAGGGATATTCCAGACGCTTATGCACAGTAGATCGTCTACGAAGAGAAAAGTTACTACCATCGTAGGTATGTTTTAACTAAACACATTCCTTCTATTACATTCATTGTTGTCGCATATTACTCTTTATTCATAGTTGTATTATATGTTTAACATATATCTACTCAAAGACATGTATCATATCTTTGCGATTTGTTTCTCTTCACCTTCATTATCCATATATATTATATATAATTATATATATTATATATTATATAATATATATATTTATATAATATATATATATATATATATTATATATTCATATATATATAGACCCTCTTGAAAAAAGGTAAAAATCATAAAATTTTTCTAACAAATCTGTGTTACACACAATATCTCACAAATGCGATGTTATATAAAAACCGATTACAATTTTTGGAATCAGCACATCATAATCAATTGCGAAACCCCTCCAAGAATTTTCATGTTTACCAGTGTTATACAAAGTAATAAAACAAAAAGTTAATAACTATTTCTACGTATAGCAAACCATTCACATATTAAAAATATTTAAATGAAAATTGAAAAGTTTCGTAGTTAAAGATATTAAACTAAACTTCATTTGAATAAGCTCTAAGGTTAAATTGACAGAACATTAGCAGTTCTCGATTTTCAGGGGATAACCTATTTCTTGTGGCCTTCATAAATATTTCCTCCTGTTCTAAACATTCTTTCACTTTCGACTGATGACGGTGGAACTGAAAGGTATTTTTTTGCAAGATTTTTCCAAATTCATAAAAACTATTTCCAGTTTTTTCACCAATTGAAGGGAATATTATTGTCTTCACTGGTCCAAAGTAGGCAACTTAAAATATTTGTTATTTCTTGATGTAATTCCGGTTATGTAGCCTTTTACTTTTAAGTTACAATAATCACATTGTCAGAAGAATGGGACTTTCTTTTTTCCTCTCACTTTCTTTCTGTATGACGAATTTTGATGGCACAATTTCTTTAAAACAATCCATTTAAGAACTGAAAATGGAAAAAAAAAAAAAACCTTCAGCTTCACTTTCCCCGACTACGTGAATCATCGTCAGAAGAAGAGTCAGGAGCTAAATTTTCATGCATTTCCTTCCCCATGCCTCAACGACCATATTTTTTTTACTGATTCATCTGATTGATTCATGTTGAAAAAATTAGCTTGAATCGCAGATCTTAAGAAGTAGCTACACACAAAGATTTATCAGCATAGAAACTTAAGTCTTTTTTCTACTGATTTCTTAAGCTTTTTCAACGATTGTAAATTTATTCCACTGAAGCTTTTGCTTTTTTAATTGCGCTATTTAAAAATAGATTATGCCTAAAATGGAAGGGATCACTTGGGAGACTGTTACTTCACGTTTAATGCTTGTTTTAGTGATGTTGTCAAATGCGCTCAAGTAAATGGAATAATTTTGCCACTGAAAATTCAGTCAACATTTCTGATTGCATTCAGCAGGCGCATATGGATAGGGGAACTTTTTGTTCAACAATCTTTTAAGCATATCATAAGTTTCCAGCGGGTAGAAACGTCTTGAATTAAATTAATGCTGTTTGACATTCAGCTGCATCTTGTAAAGTTTTAAGCTTGCAGCTGCCGTTGCTGAATGAGTGAAAATGAGAGGATATGCTTCTGCTAGTAAATAAAATATCTTTAACAGATTTCTGACATAATATTGAATCGTGAATGCATAGTTGCAACATGTGAATAAAACATGAAATTGATAGCAAGCCACTCTCCTTATACCAGCTACCATGTTTGGTCCATTATCCCGTATCACTAAATGAATTCTATTTTTTAGGAATATTGAAAAATGTCAAAGGCCTTATAGGATCTGACAAATGACAAAAGATTTTTTCGCCATATTGGCTACAAAATTTTGCATATTTTTATTTTTTTGGAAAATAAGTTTTCTAAATTTCAATTTTAATTGAATACATTTTCCCTTATGTTGACGTAATTTATTGTTTATAAAGCTCAATATTCGGCCCGAATAGTTCGGTAAAAAGCCGAATACCGAATACTTACCGAATATTCGGCACATCTCTAATATCATATATATAAATATATATTATATATTATATAATATATATATATATATATATATATATATATATATATATATCAATTATATATATATATATATATATATATATATATATATATATATATATATATATATATATATATATATATATTACCATAAATTAGGGGGGAAATGGTCAAAATTCAGCCTTTTTTTTTTTTTAATAAATCATGAAAAATAAAAATTTGAAGTTACATCTATATTTAATAGTTTTTTCTCACATTTAGAGTTTCCTTAATGTTGTAGAATAATGAAAATAATAAAAATAAGTAAATAAATATTTTAAAATTTTTTTTGAAAAATTACATTTTCAAAAAATTGATTTAGGGGAAAAACAGTCATTAAATATTTTTTGGTTTGTGCTTGTCCAAACTAATTTTAATTATAATTTAAATGTTAAATAGAGTTTGATAATGTTATAGAATTAATTTGGATAGAAAAACACAAGTCTAAGCTATATTTTATTAACATTTTGAAAATGTTGAATTTTTACAAAATTAGGATATTTTATTTTCATCATTTTATGCTAAATAAACATTGGAAAAAAAAAAAAAAAGTTATGACAATAAATTTTAATAATTTCTAATAAAAATAATAATAATAATAATATTTGCACTTTTTAACAAAATAGGCACTTTATATTAAGAGTAGGCCTATGTATGCACATTTCACATGAACTTTTTGACGAAAAAAAATGTACAATATAATTAAAATTATGACAATCAATTTTAATAATTTTTAATAATAATAATAATAATAATAATAATAATAATAATAATAATAATAATGATGATAATAATTGCCCTTTTTAACAAAATAGGCACTTTATATTACAAGTAGGCCTATGTACGCACATCTCATGTGAACTTTTTGTCGAAAAAAAATTTACAATATTATAATTTAAATTGACAATCATTTTAATAATTTTTAATAATAATAATATTTGCACTTTTTAACAATAGGCACTTTATATTAAGGCCAATGTACGCACATTTCACGTGAACTTGACCAAAAAAATTTACAATAATTATAATTTAAATTATGACAATCAATTTTAATACTTTTTAATAATAACAACAATAATATTTACATTTAATAACAAAAAAGGCACTATATTACCAGTATGTAAGCACATTTCATAAAAAAATGATAGCTACAGTATTGATTTGCACTTTTTTTTATCCTTACACTAGATAGAAGAAAGATAGGTATACAAAACATTAAACAAATGTCTTATAGTCTACCATACATAAAAATAAAAAATTTTTATATACCGTAAGTTTATATTGACTGGTTTTTCCCGATGCATGACTGGTTTTACCCTGAAATCAAAACCACCTAACTTTAAAATAAAAATAAAATTAATATTTAAAATTTTTTTACATGGAAAATGCTCAAAATAGACTTCCCAATATGGATCTAAATCGAAATTCTAATATCTTTATTCTAAGATATTCACCAGGTCTTTGAAATTTTTTTCAATTTTGAAATTTTTTTCAATTATGAAATTTTTTTTCAATTTTAAAACTTTTTTAAATTTTGAAATTTTTTTCAATTTAAATTTTTTTTTATTTTTCCAAATGGAATTTTTTTGATTTGTAGGTGTAAGTTATTTCTTAAATTTTTATATATGGTTAAAATATATTCTATTTACTACTTAAAAAACCTTTCTCTAATTGAAAAATATTTTTATTTACAAAAATATTATAAATTTTAAAAAGTGACTGCTTCTCCCCACTGTGACCAGTTTCCCCCCAATATACGGTATATATATATATATATATTATATATATATATATATTATATATATATATATATATATAATATATAATATTATATATTATATATATATTATATATATATTATAATATATATATATATATATATATATATATATATATATATATATATATACCGTATATATATACCGTATATATATATATATATATATATATATATATATATATATATTTATATATATATATATATATAATATATATATATATATATATATATATATATATATATATATATATATTATATATATAATATATATATATATATATATATATATATATATATTACTGATTCCTTTTCCAGAAATGGTTTCTCGTTTGGAAGATCTTTGTGGAATTCAAATAGCCATTGTCCTTGCAAGCAAATTTGAGTTTAAAAAGGAAATTTTAAGACTGCCAGATCTTGATCATATTTTGTGGAATACAACTGACCCTTGGTTTGAAAATATGGAGGAGAGAGTATTAGATACATTGAAGAAATTGCCTTTTGGATTGGGAGAAAAAATACCAAAATCTGTAGTTATTTTTTGTCTGTCGCAATCTATAGAATGGGCAAAATTTCACAAGGAAGAATTTGGTTTGCCAGTGAATTATAGTTGTCACTTCCTCACAAGTTCCTTTTTTACCTCGAATGGAATAATTAATAAAGAAAAAGCTGCAAGAGAGATTTTGAAAGACACTGAAATAAGCTCTTCCACTAGATTTTGTATAGCTTGTTATTATTGTTTTTCTGATGTCATTCCTGCTTTGTGGGAGCAACTACCAGAAGACGCCAGACATAAAATTGGCAATGGATCATATGAACGTGCTTTAGGTATCGGTGGGAACAATAAGATGGTAGAATTGTGGTCTCATTTTTTGTTGGGAAAACACCAAACTATAATGGAAAAAGGGGAGACCTTTTCATTATACAAATTTAAGAGATCTTTAGAGAGTTATTCTAATTTGAGTAGTAATTATGTAGGCACTGATTCTTCAGATATGAATTCTTCTAGGGAACAATGTGTGGAGAATTATGAATCATATAAAAACTGCAAAGATGTGCCATTTAAAAACTGCTTTGAAGAGCTTGATGAGTTAGAAATAAATAATGCTGTGATATTTTGCAGAGATGAGCTGCTGCATATCCTAAATAATATGGAGACTTTTAACAATAGGGATATGGAAAGTGATCAAACTCCTATTTTGTTTCCCCTTCAGTTAAATTTGCCATTTCAGCCATTTGTTGAAATGGTTAAATATTTGCTTAGCCGTTTAAATGAGGAGCAGTTAAGGGTATTCTTCCAGCCAGATGTATTGTATTTTGTATTGTTTCATTTATTAAATTGGCCTTATCAAAACTTGTTTATGGTCACAGTGAATCGATTTTTGGATATATTATCGAAAAATGGATTCTGTTTGCTGCTCGAAAGGATAGTGATTTTGATGAAGAATAAAGTTTCTGGTAAATTATGTGATTATCATAACATTTTGAGAGACTTTTGGATTGCATGTCCTTCATCTTTTAAAAGGTATTTCTTTCGTTTAGAATGCATAAATATAAAGAATATTTATGATATATTTACTAAGGAAGAAAGAGATGAATATTATAAATGCGGGCTTAGCTCTGAATTAAGTAACTGGTCCGTAATATGTGATATTTTTAGATCCTCAATTACCATTGAAGATGAAAAAATTTTAAGATTATTTTTTGAAAGTGCAACCTTGGAAGAAAAATCAGCTTTTGCAAGAATGAATTGGAAGAGAAATCAGCTTTTGCAAAAATGAATGGGAATACAATAGGGGAAATAGCATTTCATGCTTGTGATCTAAGGACAATCGATTTGTTTATTGAACTATGTATACCGAAAGAAAAAATTATAAGTTTCAAAAAGGGACTATTTAATGATGAGGATGTAGTGGAAATTTTAAACAACTTAGTTATTGACTATAATAAGTTGGAAGAGGTTCAAAATATTCTGAATTGGGCTTTGTGTGCAGAAGAGATAAAAGAATGGCAGCAAACTTATTTCTTAATATATTTGAAAGAATATTTTTATTACTCCACCTCCAAAAAATTAAAAAGCATTGGTAAGTTTATAGAATGGAGTCTGTCTTCAGATGAAATTAAAGATTTTAAAGAAACTTTCGTTTCAGATATAAAAGACATTGCAAGACATTATATGTATGTATTGACAAAAGGGAATGTTCAAGAATTTGATTGCATTTTAGAGTGGATTTTTTCTTCAGAAAATAAAATTGCAAAATTTAAAATAGGTTTGACACTCGAAATGGTTCGTGATATGGATTATTCTTATTTTAGCAATGGTCTAAGCTTGCTTAAAAGAGCAGTTAACTGGAGCGCTCTCTCTGAAGAAGAATGTAAAGATTTTAAAAGACAGTGTGCATTTAGAGAGGAAATGGTTGAATCCTACAGTAAGTTTGTTGCTCAAAGTGAACTACATCAAATAGATGAATTCATTCAGTGGGCAGAACTGACAGAGACAGAAGTGAAAGAATTTAAGAAACTTTTAGTTAAAAGAAGAAAGGTAATTTCCGCTTGTGTTTCTTATTTAGTAAATGGTAAACCAGGTTTTATTAAGGAATTGCTTAATTGGATCCAATTTTCAGAAAAAGAAGCTATGGAATTTTGTTCTCTTTTGCCAGAGGAACTTAATCTATATATTAATATTACTGAAAAAAAGACTAATTTAGTTGATATTAAAAACTTTTTTAGTGGGTTTCCTTTGTCTGAGAATGAAATAAAAAGACACAAGAAAAATATACTTTCTAAAAACATTGACATTATTGAATATTTTGTAATGGAAAACAAGTGGGATGAGGTTGAAGAACTTTTAAGTTGGGGTTTAACCTCCGAAACAAAACTTTGTGTTACCGTATGTTTGAATTTAATTTTACGTGAGAGATTTGATGATGTCGATAAGTTCTGTAATTTGATAGGCATTTATCACAGCTTTAAAAAGACATTACTGAATGAAATTATATTTGACAGTCGAATTTACCAAATGGTCTCAGGATTGTTTGTTTTATTGCGCGATAATAGAATTGAAGGAGTATTAAACTTTTTGTCATCACATGATATATTATCCACCAAATGGGAGGAAAGTTTTTTAAGTTGGTATTATGAAACCAAAAAACAAAGAGAGTGCTATCATCCCAAATGCTGCAGAATTTTCAGGTGGCACGATTATTACGAATACAGAAAACATTCAGATTACGATGTTCTTTGTGGCTTATGTAAAAAATTTGTTGTTGATTCCAAACGTTTTTCAGAATTGGTTAACAAACGCATCAATAAATCGGAAGTCCAACAGAAAAGAAAACTTGAACCTTCTCTTAATAGTAACACAAATGAAACTAAAAGAGGTCGGCATTGCTGACATTATTTTTGAAATTTCTTCGTCTTCTCAGAACTGTTAAAGAAATTTCACCTTTTTTCTTTTCTGATGTAAAAGGGTGAAAATCTTTATTGGTCAAATAGTTGTGATACCTTTGTTGTGATTAAATTTTCAATTCATTTTTGTCTCTGAAAATTCAGAATTTTTTATTTCATTTTAGTTTTAAAAATATTCCCAATTGTACTCAAATTTGTCTAATAAAATATTTTTTGATATTTTGAGGTTTAAATAACCTTATTTATACCGTATATATATATATATATATATATTATATATATCTATCATATACATATAATATATATATATATAATATATATATATATATATTATATATATATATATATATATATATTATATATATATATATATATATAATAATATATTTTATATTTATATATAATTATTTATATATTATATATATATATATATATATATATATATATATATATATATATATATATATATATATATATATCATATATATTATATATATATATATATATATATATATATATATATATATATATATTATATATATATATATATATATATATATTGTCATCCCCACGCCCATCCTATGAGTGGGTTACCTTGAGACATTCTACCACCAATGCCAGCTGAGCCCCGAGATCTGCTAACATAAGGGTACTGAAATTGCGTCTGATGTTCGCTAAATCAGGGCAATCTGCAACGAACATATTTGGTGTTGTCAATTGATTGGAATATCATCTTTGACAGTAGGGAAAGGATTGTTTGAATTTTAAATTTGTGTTCCTGAAGGGAGGGGTCAATATATATAATATATATATATATTATATATAATATATAATATATATAATTATAATATATACATTATTATAATATATATATATATATATATATATATATATATATATATATATATATATACGGCGTTATATATATATCCTGTGACCAAAGACCTCACTGAATCCCCCAATATTCATCGGATAGAGGTTTGGGGGAATATATATATATATATATATATATATATATATATATATATATATATATATAATATATATATATATATATATATACAATATATAATATATATTATTATATATTATATATATTTATATATATTAATATATATATATATATATATATATATCTATATATATATATATATTACTATATTATATATATATATATATATATTATATATATTTTATATATATATTATTATATATATATATATATATACCGTAAATGATCAATGTGAATACAGCATAAATATTGTTTATATTGTTTTTTTAAAATAAAACATTTTTTTTAATTAAGAGAAAGGTTTTTTAAAGTAGCAAATAGATTATTTTTTACCCTATATAAAAATTTAAGTAAAATAACTTACACCTACTAGTCAAAAAATTTCCAAAGTTGGAAAATTTTTTTTTTTTTTTTTTTTGGGGGCAAAAATTAATAACCTCGTGATCTCGTAGAATTAAGATATCAGAATTTTTAGTTAGATGCATATTGGGAAGTCTATTTTCAACATTTTCCATGTAAAAAATTTAAAATATTAAGCTTATTTTTAAAGTTTAAGTTTTTTCGATTTCGGGGTAAAATCGGTCGGGTATCGGGAAAACCGGTCAGTATAAACTTGTATAAAAATGTCCATTTTTTTTTAGTTTTCAATAATATTTTATTCTAATTTTTATGTATGGTAGCCTATAAGACATTTGTTTAATGTTTTCATACATATCTTTCTTCTATTTAGTGTAAGGATAAAAAAAAAAGTTTCCATGTGAAATGTGGTTGTACATACTCGATATAAATAAAAAAAAAAAAAAAAAACAAAATTGCCTATTTTGTTAAAAAGTGTTATACAAAATAGTTATTATTACATTATTTTTAAAAATTAATTAAAATTGATTGTCAATAATTTAAATTATAATATTTGAAATTTTTTTCGTCAAAAAGTTCCGTGAAATGTGCGTACATAGGCCTACTCGTATATAAAGTGCCTATTTTGTTAAAAACAGTTGAAATATTATTATTTATTAGAAATTTAATAAAATTATGTCAATAATTCTTTTTTTTTTTCAAAATGCTTATGCTAAAAATAAACAAAATGAAATAAAAGTATTTCAAAATTTTGTAAAAAATCCACATTGCCAAATGTTAATAAAATATAACTTAGACTTGTGATATTCAACCCCAACTAATAATTCTATAGCATTATTAAACCATGACTTTCCTAAAGTTTTTGAATCATGAAATAACTTAGGACAAGACAAGCCAAATATTTAATGACCGGCTTTCCCCTACGCCACTGAACCGGTTTTCCCCCGATTCAATTTTTTGAAAAATGGAATTTTTCAAAAAAATTTTTAAAATATTCATTTCGAGATTTTTATTATTTCATTATTTTAAAATATTAAGAAAACTCTAAATGTGAGAAAAACTTTAAGTTTAAATGTAACTTAAAATTTGATTTTTCATGATTCATTAAAAAAAAAAAAAAGAAAAAAAATAAAAAAAAAAAAAACAGTGATTTTGACCGACTTTTCCCCCATTTTATGGTATATATAAATATATATTATATATATATATATATATATATAATATATATACATCTATACATGTATATCTATATTACATATAAAATTATATATTATATTATATATATATATATATATATATATATACCGGTATATATATTCTTGCTTTATCCTCCTCCCTGCGGATCCCTATAGATTGGGGTAGAGTGTGCAACAAACACTGGAAACAACAGTTAAGTAGAAGAATTCAAAAAACATTTACCTCTGTACATTCGTTTAACCAACTGACTATCATCCATTTTTTCCATATGATCAAGCCATCTTTATACACTCATTCACACCACACAGCTAACTAACTTGCACTCATTCCTCATTTTGTCAATTTTCATCTCGCGTATCATGCCCGTAACCTTCTATATTTCTTAATACACACTATAGTTTTGCTGCTATGCATTAATTGATAGATAACAACACACTCATGCAGAGCCCTTGTGCACTTGGGGTTAAGTCCCCCTTGCATACTGCAAAGATTTAATTGCACCAGCCACCTTCATATCACTCATAACTTTATTATTACGGTATGCAACATCTGTTCTCTTTTCATCTAACATATGGAATAAATATTTAAACTTAGGTACTTGTTCCAGTTGCTTATCATCCAATATGATTTCACACTGCATTCTCTCTTCAACCACCACAATGACCTTACTCTTATCTTCATAAATTTACTTTCAAACTACTACTTTTAAACACCCTGCCAAACACTTCTACCAATCCAGTCAAACTTTCTTAAGATTTACCACCCAAATCCAAATCATTATCGTACAATAAGAAAGATACCTCCACTCTTTCATTCTTCATCAATCTAACTCTTCACCTGCCACTACTGCCTTTAATTCTTTTATCACCCCATCCAAATACAAGTCTCACTCCACAATTAATAATAAACCATTCACTCACTCTTCACTCCTATTTTTCTTATACACGCTTAACTATCAACATACATTTGATTCAAACACTTGAATACAGTTCATTTTTCTTACCCATTTGCTTCAATGTAAAAATTAGATCAACAAATCTACCACTCTTAAATGCAACCTTTTCTTGAACAAACAGTTCCTCACTCACTCAACAAACTCCTTCAACCAAAATACCAGCATATATCTTCCCCTACAACATCAAATAAATTAATTTCCCCTACAGTTCCCTTTAATAACCTTTATCCTATACAAGAGAATGCTTCACTACTCTCCTCCAATCGCTTTAAAACTACGTCCACAAATGCCTTTTGCTGGCACAATCTTTCCAATCCAATGAATCACAATTTCAGCCTCGACTTGAAATTATTTCCCAGTATTCCATCTATACCTGCTGATTTTACCATTTTCTTCAACTTTCTTACTTTACCTATTAACCCTTCCTACTAATTACCCTACCCCAAAAATACCTTATATATATATATATATATATATATATATATATATATTATATATATATATATATATATATATATATATATATATATATATATATATATATATCGTAAAACGGGGTAAAATGGTAAATTTTTTCAAAATTTTCAGAAATAAAAATTCATTACAAGTACATCGTTTATCTTATGTATATTTATTTAATATATATGTAAAATATAGTCATTGAAGAGTAATTACATGTAAAAAGAATAATAAACTATTATAATGATATTTTATTGGCCTTAAAAAAACTCGGTCACTGAATTTTGAATCAGGGTAAAATGGTAAATGGAGAAAAAATGAAAGAAATACAAATATATATAATAATATGAGTACACATCCTTATAGATACATGTTCATATACCTATATGAAGAAAAAATTAAAAAAATTAAAAATGATAAAAACTTCAAAAAAATTCATTTCTTATAGCTAACTATAATCTTTTTTTTTGTTGTTTTTTTGTTAGCTTTAACATCACTGGTGCTTACCTTGATAATTTTTACAACTGCCATATTTGTTTGGAGTAATTATCTGAATAAAAACTTGAATGTAGAAATTAGTTTGAAAAGCAAAAATTCCATGAAAAAATTTATACTCTAAAACAAAAAATGTTAAAAATATTTAGATATCTTATATTATTATCTTAATTAACTAAAAAGGTAGTTTAAAGTATTCTTAACAGATATAGCTTTTGAAAAGCTATAATAATTATGACTTTGTACCATAAAATTAGAATTTTTTTTTTTTGGGGGGCATTTTTCATTTTACCCCAGAATAGCTTATCATTTTACCCCGATTTAGTTTTAGACATATTTTTCTTACACTAGCTATATTTTGTTAATTTTGCCATCATCATTGCTTACCTAGATAATTTTTACAACTGCCTTATTTGTTTGGGGCAATTATCTGAATAAAAACTTGAATCATTGCTTACCTAGAAATTTTTAAAACAAAAATAAAAACAAAAAAAATTTAAAAAAAAAAAAAAAAAAAAAAAAAAAAAAAAAAAAAAAAAATAATTGAAAATAATTTTTACAACTTCCTTATTTGTTTGGGGCAATTATCTGAATAAAAACTTGAATCATTGCTTACCTAGATAATTTTTACAACTGCCTTATTTGTTTGGGGCAATTATCTGAATAAAAACTTGAATGTAGAAACCTTAGTTTGTAGAACAAAATTCCATGAAAAAATTTATACTCCGAAACAAAAAAATATTAAACATATTTAGATATATTATTATCTTAATTAACTAAAAAGGTAGTTTAAAGTATTCTTAACAAATATAGCTTTTGCAAAGCTATAATAATTACATGACTTTGTATTATAAAATTAGAATTTTATATGTTTTTGGGGCATTTATCATTTTACCCCGTCCTTACCATTTTACCCCGTTTTATGGTATATATATATTATCAGTAGGTCAGATAGATAGGAATATTGTCAGGCAATTTTCTGATATGCCCTTTTAGAATTGAAAATAAATTGTGTACTATTTATGACATTTTCGAGCATAAAGTAATCCAGCAATATTTTAAAAACAAATATTAGTCATTTTCCTTAAAAAAAATTTTACCACGATAAATACTAAAAATATATATATATATATATATATATATATATATATATATATATAATATTATAATATATATATATATATATATATATAATATATATATATATATATATATATATATATATATTACTTTAGAAATAAATTTTGCTAAATACAAAGCAATTTAAATGTTTTTATTTTTTTGGTGGGAAATTTTTATGGGAAAGGTACACTGCACACACACACACATGGTGGTCCGAAAATTATAACATTGGATCGAAGTACTAATAATATCTACTATGTATAGCCAATACTGAGGGTCTGGTTGTTGAAGAACAAGCCTGTGCATTTAGAAATGGTAAAGGATGTGTAGATAAAATTTTTGCATTGAAACAAATGAGAGAGATCAAATTATTTGTTTTATGGACTTGCAACAGGCATACGACAGGATTAATAGGGAAGCTCTGTGGCAGGTTTGGTGGTAGGCATCTAAATGGAATCAAAAGTATGTAGATAGTGAAGCATGGGTAAGAATAAATAGAGTGCAGAGTGAATGGTTTAATATCAATGTTGAGTCGAACTGGGATATGTTATGTCTCCATGGTTATATAATTTTTATATGGATGGAGTTATGAAAGAATTAAAGGTAGGGGAGGATGTTAAACTGATGAAGAAAGTGGAGGGTACCTTGCTTATTGTACGCTGTTGATTGTTTTATGTGGCGGATCTGACAAAAGTTTGGGAAGATTAGGAGAGAGGTTTGGCAGGGTGTATAAAAGGATGGGTTTGAAAGTAAATGTAGATTAGAATTTGGTGATGGTTGTTGGTAAGGTGAGTCCATGCATTGTGAAATCCTGTTGGATTGTAAGAGACTGGAACAAGTATCCGAGTTTCTTTAGGTTTGAAAAAATGGAACAATGATGGCAGATGGTTGGTATGAAAATTGTGAGTGTTAGGAAGGTACTGGTGGTGCAATCAAATTGATTGGTTAATGCAGAGGGAACTAAATCTTGATGCACTAGGGTTTTCTGCATGAGGGTATGTTGCTACATGTTATGTTAAAAGAGAAACTATAGTGTTGGATAAGAATTATAGATAGATAATCTTAGAGGCGTATTTGGGGTGAGAAGAATTGATAAAATGAGGAATGAGCATGTAAGGAGACTGTGTGGTTTGAAGAAAAGCGTAATGAAAGAATAATATATATATATAATATATATATATATATATAGGTATATATATTTATATATATATATATAATATTATATATATATATATATATATATATATATATATATATATATATATTAAGTAAAGTGGGGAAAAACGAAAATTTGCCTTTTTTTTTTTTTTAAGGAATCATGAAAAATTGAAATTTGAAGTTACATCTATATTTAATAGTTTTTTCCTACATTTAGAGTTTCCTTAATGTTGTAGAATGATGAAGATAATAAAAATGTTGAAATAAATATTTTAAAATTTTTTTTGAAAAATTTCCATTTTCAAAAAAATTGATTCGCTGGAAAATGGGTCATTAAATAGTATTATGTTTGTGCTTGCCCAAACTAATTTTAATTATAATTTAAATGTTAAATACATTTTAATTGTTATAGAATTAATTTGGATAGAAAAAAAAAAGTTAGTTATATTTTGTTATCATTTTTCAAATGTTGATTTTTGACAAAATTTTGAAATTTTATTTGCATAGTTTTATGCTAAAAAACATTGAAAAAAAAAAGTTATTACAATCAATTTTAATAATTTCTAATAATAATAATATTTGCACTTTTTAACAAAATAGGCACTCTTATATTACGAGTAGGCCTATGTACGCACATTTCGCGTAAACTGTTGATGAAAAAAAATTTACAATATTATAATTTAAATTATGACAATCAATTTTAATAATTTTTAATAATAATAATAATAATAATATTTGCACTTTTTAATAAAATAGGCAATTTATATTATGAGTAGGCTTATGTACGCACATTTCACATGAACTTGTTGGCAAAAAAAATTTACAATATTATAATTTAAATTATGACAATCAATTTTATAATTTTTAATAATAATAATATTTGCACTTTTTAACAAAATAGGCACTTTATATTACGAGTATGTATGCACATTTCACGTGAACTTGACCAAATAAAATTTACAATATTATAATTTAAATTATGACAATCAATTTTAATAATTTTTAATAATAATATTTACCCTTATTAACTAAATCTTAATTCTACAAGATTCACCAGATCCTAGAATTTTTTTGTAATTTTCAAAAAAAAACATTTTTAGCAAATGGGGGAAATTTTTTTTGACTTATAGGTGTAAGTTTTACTTAAATTTTTATATGTGGTTAAAATATATTCTATTTACTACTTAAAAAAGCTTTCTCTAATTGAAAAATATTTTTATTTACAAAAATATTACGAATATTAAAAAGTGACCGGTTTTCCCCTCTGTGACCGGTTTCCCCACTGTGACCAGTTTCCCCCCACTATTTTATGGTATAAATATATATATATAATATTATATATATATATATATATATATATATATATATATATAATTATATATATATATATACTATATATATATATATAATAATAATTATATATATATATATATATTAGAAGGGGTGCACCAGAATTTTTTTTCTTATACTTCACGTTTTCAGTTTACCATAGCTAGACGCAGGAATTCCAGCCGAATTTGCAATTTATTCCAGTTCCGGCCGACCGGATTACTAATTTACTTCTGAAAAAAAAATATGCTGGAAGAGATTTATTTTAAATATGCATAAGCCCATCTTTTAACAAAATAATATAGTAGATTCTTTGTGAGCAGTTCATACACAGTGTATTACATACCTGCAGTATTATTTAAATAAAGTTTTAACTCAAATATCTAAAAAATTGATCTAACAAGAATTCATATTAAAGCAAATTTAATTCCAAAAAATTAAAATATAATATATTATATATTATATATAATATAATTATATATATTATATATATATATATATAATTTATATATATATATATAGTTTATATAGTATATAATATATAATATATAATAATTATTTATATATTTATGAGCATGAATTTCTTTTAAACTTTAAAACTCTAATAAAAAATAATAAATCTGTAAATTTTCCTTATATATAATAATAATATATATATATATATCACTAGTATAAATACTATGATTATATATATATATCGTATATATATTATATTTATATATATATTATTATATATATATATAAAGTTAACTTTCGTTAGGACTTTGAAAATATTGAAAATATTGCTAAATTATGGTGTAGTAAAGGAAATAATGTTCACCGGTATTTGGGCGATGTTTTTAAAGTTGTATATTGATAGATAGTTCATGCTTTAGGGCCTTGTTATAATGTTGGAGAATATTAGAGGAGAGCTTGAAACTAGAAAATTTAATGGGCTAGACTGATATAATGGAATTAAGCTTTGGTTCATCTTTTCCACCAATTAAGTATTCTTTCATCTGCAGATTTCTTTGTATTTGTCTGAAAAAATTTTCAATTTCTTTAAGAACTTCACTTTTTAAGAGCCACTGATTTTTTTTATTTCCTTTTTTACACTAACTATCACTTTCACTTACTTTCACTTTCCTCAAACTTATAAAAACTAAGTAACTTTGCAGTAATTTCTTTTCTTAATGCTCCTGATGATTTTGAGGTACTTGGCAAATCTAAGTTTATTGTAGATAATGCTTGTTTCCGAGAAAATGGATGAATGACTCATCGCCTTGAACCTTCTTCTGTACTGCTACTACTATTATCACTTTCCTAACTTCAATTATTTGCATATTTTTCAAGCTTTCATTAGAAAAATAAAGTCAGTTAGTATTTTGGGTCTAAATAACAGTACTTAAAACAATTATCATTGTTTTGATATATTCAGGCTTGGGTTCAAGTACAAGTACTTGTACTTGGACTTGAGTACATTTTTTTGGAGTACTTGTACTTGCAGTTTCTAAAAACAGTGTACTTGACTACTTGTACTGCACTATTGGCTAGTTAAAAATGCCAAATGTACTTGCAAGTACTTTTGGCATTTATACCTTGTTATAGATTTTTTTTTGAATCATTTTTCTGTTTTGTATTTTTTTTTTAATGTTTTCTAAATAAATTTCCATTTATGGATATAAATACATTATATAATATATTATATATATATATATTTATATAATATATATAATATATAAAGTACTAATATTATATATATATATATATTATATAACTGAGTTTAGCCCAAAAGGAATTTTGAACATTTTGAATATTTATTAGCCGACTAGTTTAAGTTAATAATCTATTTCTTCTTCCCATTTTCAAGACTTACAAAATATAAATAGATTCATAAACAAATATTATAATAAAATTAATTAATAGTAAAATAATATAAAGTTGAAAATAAGTAAACATATACTGACAAATATGATTGATGTACAATAATATGTGGTAGAAGAGTCCGATGATTTAAAAAAAGTCTCACTTCAGTATTAAAGACTATTAAAATTTATAGATTTTCATTTAAGGTCGTTTGAGATGCCAAATATACAAGAATTCTAACAACTGAAGATTGGGTTTCTCAGTTTGAGGCTAATTTCAACAAATTCGTATGCTGTAGTATGGTCGTTTTCCCTGAGTGATAAGCATTTATAGCTGATAGGGGGGGATGATGTAAAGGTCTAGAGTTTTAAATGAAATACCTTTACTCAGCAATACTTAGGAAAGGCTTCGTATTGTTCTTTCCTTATGTAGGTGGCATGGGCAGTCAACACATGCACATGTAATGATATATTACTGATAGCATAAAGGGTAATTTATCTTTAAATTTAAATTTTTTTCTCAATATTGTTTTCACTCGAAAATATAAATCTAAATTTAACTGTTGTAAAAAGTTTTTTTTTAAATTTACATCAATTTTACGTCAAATTTCGCATTAACTGACTTCCCGAGTCTAGGCAATCTTGATTACGACAAAATATCCTAGGAGCTGTTAATTTAGCCTGAGATTGTCTTTAAATTTTGCTGAAAGTAATTTTTTTGAAAAGTTAAGTCAATTATAAATTCTGGGAAAACCCATTTTTCAGAAATAATTTTCAGGAAATCAGTTCTTTTGTAAAATTAATATTTAAGAATGACGAAATTTTTGTATTCAGTGGAATGATAGAGAATTTTAAAGTTGTTTATGAAACAATTGAGGAATGAAAAATAAAATTTTGTCGGAAATACCAGTAAAAGTATATAGGCGAGATTGGGATTTATTGATTGGATTTGGGAAGTTGTGTAACAAAGCGTTTATGGAGGGTATAGTTTCGAAGGGAATTGGAGGAGAGGCAATATATAATACTTTATAAGGTAGGTGGTAAGGTACTGTAGGTAATTATAAGGTATTAGTTTATTAAATGTTGTAGAGAAGATATATGCTGGGATTTTGGTCGAAATCGTAGAATAACTGAGAGAATGATTGGTGAAGAACAAGATGCGTTTAGTAATGGTAGAGGATGTGTGAGTTCAATCTTTACATTGAAACAAATGATTGGGAAAGAGGGAGAAGAAGAGTAAATTGTATTTAGGTTTTATGGGTTTGCAACACGCATATGATAGCATTATTAGGGAAGCTCTGTGGCAGGTGTTAGTCATATATGATGATGGTAAGATTCTGAATGAAATCAAAAGTATGTATGATGATAGTGAAGCGTGTGTAAGAATAAATAGTCGAAAGTGATTGGTTTAATATTAATAGCAGAGTGAGGCATGGGATGTGTTTATGTCTCCCTTGGTTATTCAGCAAATTTTGTATGTGGATGGGGTTATGAAAAATAGAGGTGGGGGTGGCAGGGGATGGTGTTAGAATGATGGAGAATGGAAGAGAGTGGAGTGTTCCCTACCTATTATTTACGGATGATTTGGTTTTGTGTGGCGAATCTGAATAGACTTTGAGAGGATTGGTTGAGAGATTTGGTAGGGTGTGTAAAAGGAGGGGTTTGAAAGTAAACGTAGATAAGAGTAAGATTATGGTTGTGAGTGAGGACAGTCCTCCGTGTGAAGTTATGTTAGATGGTGAGCAGCTGGAAAATGTGTGTGAGTTTAAATATTTAAGATAAATGTTGGATGGTTGGATGAAAATGGAACGGATGATGCATAGTGTAGTAGAAAAGTTGGGAATTGCAGGAAGGTGGCTCGTGCAATTAAATCGTTCGTTGGTGGATGTAAAGGGACTAAGTCTTGAGTAGAGGTGTACCGGAATTCCGGCCGGAATTTGACATTTTTTTCCGGTTCCGTTTCCAGCCGGAATTTTTCAAAATTCCGGCCGGAACCGGAATTACTAATTTACTTTTGAGAAAAAAATTTGCTGGAATAGATTTATTTAATATAACCCGTAGTCCATCTTTTAACAAAATATAATAGTAGCCTTGTGTAGTATTCATACAGTGTGTATCACATACCTACAGTATTATTTAAAGAAAGTTTATAAATACTAAATAATAAAGGATTATTAGATATTCACATTAATTTCAAATTTAATTGCCCAAAATTATATAGCTATATATATAAATATATATACTATAATATATATATAATATAAATATATACGTATATATATATTATATATATTTATATATATATATTATATATTACTATATATAATAATATATATATGAGGGAGAGTACACGCATACTCGATCGATGAATTACCTCCCCTTTTTAATGGTGCGTCTTTCTCTTTTGCGTTCATATCTACACTCATCCTCCATTCATCCTCCAGGCAACATATAACTAACCACCACCTTTATCCACATATCATATACACATGATTTAAGACACACACCACTTCTAGATAACACCTTATACCGACATCCCTACTACTCATATCCCTCTGTGTGCGGGGAAGAAGAATTTCCCACATCGTATTCCTGCGTGTCCGTAGAATCGACTAAGGGGCCGGTGGGTAGTTGGGTTGGTCTAGCCCACTACCACCTATCTTCTTGCTAGGAATGCTGTGCATGCCTGGAGATGGTCGTGATCGCCGTAAACGACCTTTAATTTTCTGCAAATTGTATGAATTCGTATGGGTACATGGAATGCAGAGGAATAAATGTGAGGAGAGAGGTGAGAGATTTGATGGATGTATTTAGAAAGGGCAATTTGATTTGTCCGCTGTGACTGAAACAAAGATGAAGGAAAACGGTGAAATAAGTGTGTGATGTGAATGTGTGCGTGCTGGTGTGGAAGAGAATGAGAGAGGGAGAGAAGGAGTTGACAATTTTGATGAGTGACTTTGTGTGTTCAAAGCTATGGTAGACTTTGTGTGTGTGAAGTCCTAGAATTCTAATGGGTAAATTTAAGTTTGAAAAGGTCAAAGTGTGTGTGGTTGTGACGTAATGGGTCCATCTGAGGGAAACGTTGAAGAAGGTACGATTTTTTTGGAATATAATCTGAGTGATGTTCTGGATGGGGTGAGTAGGAGTTCAGATTGATAGTGTTGGGGGACCTGAATGGTTAGATAAGGTGATCAAAAAAGGGATGGTATAGCCAGGTTGGTTTATGGGGTGGGCGGGGAGAAATATGAGAATTGGTAGTTAAAGGTGATATGATTTCTGTGAAGAGAAGAGGTAATGTGTGTAAGTAATACTTTCTTTAACACAAGTAGTTATCCATAAGTTATCCTAGAGTTGCTATAGGTGAGATGGTATCGAAGTGATAAGTATGATTTGATTTTGTGTTGGTGAAAGAAGAGAGATGTTTGAAGTATTGTGTTGGTATGTTTAAATCACTTGAGGGTTAGGATGGGATTCTTCGGATCATTTATGTTGTTCTATTAAATTAAGTTAGTGGGGGCTTGGATGGAGAGGAAGGTGATACGAAGGAAGAAAAGGTAAAATTAAGAGTGAGAGTTAAGTGAGCAAGAGAATAAGGATAAGTTGTAAGAGCGCTCGCTAGTAAATCGGTTTAATGTGAACAAGTTCATACTGAACAAATCTGGGGGCAAATGAAAGGAAGCAATTGTTAGTAGTGCAAAGGAAGTATGAGGATGTGCTTAAAGTAAGGAAGTGAAGAATGTTAACTATTGAATGGTGGAATGAAAGAGGTGATGAAAGGTTAAAGGTGAAAAAGCAAAGCGTGGTTTGATAATGTAGCTAAAAGCAAATGATGAAGTTTCAAAAAGAAAAAGATGCTTGGAATTATATAAGGAGGAAGAAAAGAATACTAAAAGATGTATACGTAGGAGAAATCAAGAGGTAAATGAACAGTTTGGAAAGGAGGATGAATGAGGACATACAAGGAAATAGGGAGCTCTTTGCTGGAAGGAAGCGCGAAAGGATAAGAATGAGAATAAGGGAGACTTGCTTATTATAATGAATAGGAATTGTGCTTTTGTAACTGATGAAATGGATTTGAGAGGGAGAGTGTGGAAGAAACACTTCAAAAAATTTGCACAATAATTAACAGTAATGAAGAGGTAGTAGTGAATGTGTGTGGTTTTTGATGGTGCAAGAAGGAATAAGGTATTTTGGGGATGAGGCATTATTAAGTAAGGAGGAGGTAATGGGTAGGGTGAGAAAGTTGAAAGAGAATGGTAAATCTGCGGTATAGAATGAAAATTCTAGTGAAATCGATCAAGAGCGGACAGGCAGAGATGGGTGATTGATTGGAATTTGGAAGTTGTGTAATAAAGCGTTTATGGAGGGTATAGTTCCAAGGGATTGGAGGAGAGCGGTAATAGTACCCTTGTATAAGGGTAAGGGAGAAAAGGGGAACTGTAGAAGTATCGGGAATCAGTATTTAGAGTCTTGTAGGAAGGTATATGCTGGTATTTTTGTCGAGAGAGTACGTGACTGAAGGTCTGATTGGTGAAGAACAAGGTGCGTTTAGGAGTGGTAAGAGGATGTGTGAATTCAATCTTTACATTGAAAACAAATGATTGAGAAAATGAGGGAGAAGAAGAATAAATTATATTTAGGTTTTATGGATTTACAACAGGCGTATGATAGAGTTAATAGGGAAGCTTTATGGCAGGTATTAGTGATATATGGTGTTGGTGGTAGGTAGGGACCGACCGGGGCGGGAATTTTGCCGGGGCCGGGGCTGCTCTAATTTAGCCGGGGCCGGGGTTAGGACTAAAAATTAGAAATGCAAGTCAAAAACACTGAAAGTCTTAAACTTGGATGAAAATTAAATATAATTTCAATTAATTAATAATTTTAATTTTAAAAAAGGAATACATTTAATTAATTAAATTAAATAAATATTTTTGAAAGAAAATTTTTAGAAAATAATTGATTTTCTAGAAGAATAAGTTGTATAAATATATATATATATTATATATATATATATATATATATATATAATATATATATATATTATATATATACTATATATAATATATTTATATATATATATTATATAATTTGCTTGAACGGTAGTAATATACCCGACAATTATAATAAAAATAAGGCGTACATGACTGATCTTGCCCACTTCTATGGCTTGCCAAAGATTCACAAGCCTAATCACTCCTTACGCCCTATCATTTCCAATACTAATTGCACTACTTATAAATTTCTCCTGTTATCTTCTCAATTTAAAACATTATGCGGCAAAAATTCACCTTCCCCATCTCATCAATGCAGAACGATTTCATACAACGTATTCATACACTTAATCCTTAACAATCATTTTCTTAGCTTTGACGTCACCTCCTTTTTCACTCCGTACCTGCCCCATTTACTCTAAACTTACTAGAAAACTATATTCCAAGAAGCATAATAACATCACTTAAAATTATCCTTTCTCCCTTAAGCAACTTATTTCTCTCACACTTGATCACAGTTTCTTTACTTTTAACAATTCTTTTTACACAACAAACTTATGGCCTCTCAATGGGTTCTCCCTTACTGCCCACTTTAAGCAATATTTTTATGGAACTCTTCGAACTATATTACATATTCCCTCTTCCTACTTTCAATAACACAATTGGCTTCGTTATTGACCCGAATCGTGTTCTGGCGCACTTCCAATGACATCAAAATAAATTTCATTTTAAAAACATATCAATAACAATCATCCTCTATTCTTCCCAAACATGAATTACGCTATTAACCATTCTTTACCTTATTCCTTGATACTTTATTTCATGGAAAAACCTCTTCCACATCTATCCTTTTCTGTCTACAGAAACCCCACTTCTCTTCCTCCTCTTATATACATTGGTTTTTGACTCCACGCATTTAAACACAAAATTAGCTCACTCATTTCTGCCCTCTATCTAAGAGCCCTTCGAGTTTGCTCTCCTCCTAATCTCTCACAGAAACTCAATTTCTTTTTTCTACTTTCATCAAACTAAAATATCCTCCTTATGTCATTAATTCAGCATTTCGCAAAGCCAAACAAAAATTTTATAATAGTAACCCTCCCATTCCTCACACCACTTTTTCTTATCTTCCCATTCCTTATAATTTAAATCATCAATTAAAAGAACATCTTCCCAAAAAATATTCGCTTTATAAAAAAGTAATACAATTCCCTTGAAAAAAGTTTTTAAACCCCCTAAAATTAATACTTATCAAACGCAATGCATTTATAAAATTCTCTGCTATGACTGTCCATCTGTTTACATCGGCGAGACTAAAGATCTACCCAGACGAGTTACAACATAACATGATTAATCAAATATACTCATTCTTCCATAATGACACTTTACAGTATCTCGAACTCTGCATGCGAAACATAAATCATTAAATTCCGTTTCTCCAATTGAAATAACATTAAGCAATCAAGTTATGAAGAGGAAAATAATTGAAGTCAGTCATATAATATAAACAATACTGAATAATATTTTCAATAAATACCGGCGAAAGTGAGCCTTGACTTTATTCAAAATTCTATACTCCTAAATTCAGGATTGCTTAAGGATGATGAAGAGGAGGGAGCTCGGTCCAATCAATTAAACAATATTTTTCATTTAATTTTTTTTATTTTTTTGTATATCTTGTCATTCCATCGGACAGAGGCTTTGATTGTCTTAGGCGAAAGCTAATGGTTACTTTGTTTTGTTTATATTTCATATTTATTGTATTATTATTAAGTATTATTTTTAACTCTATGCCTAGGGTGACTATCATATATATATATATATATATATATTATATATATAATATATATAATACTATATATATATTTATATATAATATATATATTATATATAATATATAATATTATATATATATATATATTTATATATACTATACTATATAATATATATATATATATATATATATATATTATATATATTATAATATATTTATTTTATATATACCTATTATATATATATATATATATATATATATATTATTCCCATTTTTCTTATAAATTTTACCAAAATAGAAAAATGTTGATATTTCTTGAAGATATTTACTTTAAATAAATATAATACATTTATATTTTAACAATTATATTTATTATCTTTTTTCGCGATTTCGTTTGATGAGATTATCAAATTTCGAATATTAAATGTTTAAAAACTCGGAAAATTATAATTTGGCCTCAAATTTTAATTTGAAATCATATAGTTAAAGTACCAAAATAAAAAAATTTGATTATATTTAGGTCTGTTTATATATTTTGCATCAAATTTATAACAGTAATGGAATTAAAATATATTTTTATTTTGTTTGATTTAACCCTGTATTATTTAGTGTAAATTTACAGTTAACACCGGTAGAAAACCCCGGTTTTTCCTGATGTTTGGCCGGGGCCGGGGCCCGCTAAATAATGCCGGGAGTTGGCCGGGGCCGGGCCCCGGTCGTCCCTAGTGGTAAGGCTTCTGAATGGAACAAAAGTATGTATGACGATAGTTGAAGCGTGTGTAAGAAATAATTTGGTGTCAATGGTGATTGGTTTCGGATTAATAGCGGAGGAAGACAGGGTTGTGTTATGTCTCCTTGGGATATTCAATTGATATATGGATGGGGTTATGAAAAAGAATTCGAGGTGGGGAATGGCCAAGGAAATGTGTTATGATGGAGAATGGAAGAGGATGGAGGGTGCCCTACCTATTGTTTGCGGATGATTGGGGTTCTGTGTGGCGAGTTGAAGAGAGTTTGAGAGGATTGTGGAGAGATTTGGCAGGGTCTGTTAAAAGGAGGGGTTTGAAAAGTAAACGTAGATAAGATAAGAGCCAGGTTATGGTTGTGAGTGAGGACAGTCCTCAGTGTGAAGTTAATGTTAGATGATGCAGACAGACTGGAGCAACGCTGTTACTGATTTAAATATTTTAGGGTATGTGTTGGATGAGAGGGAACGGAATGAGCAGAGTGTACGTAGGAAGTGTGAATGGCAGGAAGGGTGGGCTGGTGCATTAAATCGTTGGGAATGTAAAGGGACTAAGTCCTGAGTGCGCTAGAGTCTTA